>CM021104.1:85961224-86088670 GCA_007115665.2 Sequoiadendron giganteum
AGGAGCACCTAGGCTAACCTCCATTGTTTTGTCATTTTTCGCTTGTAACTGACCTTAGCCAAGTTAGGGAGTTTGTGTATTTTATTTAGACCTTAGTTGGTCTTGGTTTTGTTTGGGCTAGGTGACCTTAGTCCTTAGGACTAAGGTCACACTATTTGCCATTGTTAGTATGTTAGATTTCTTAATGTTTGTTGTCTAGGGGAGTAGAGTCTTTAAGTTGTTCAAAATGCTTAATGAGGTTGTAATGATGCCTTAAGGCTAGTTAATGAGTTGGTTCCTTGAATTCTTGAGGGATGGTGGTCCTAAGAAATAGGCTAAAGGCATGAAGGAAGATGCCAAATGGAGAAGGCAGTTTGCATTGGTTGTTGCATGCAATCCGGTTACCCTTGGATTCCCTTGGGAATAGGAAGTGGAGGAATTCGACCAACTTGCCTAGAATCATGGAGTGGACATCTATTATGACCCAAGGCTCGTATCTTTGAAGAGTTAGCAGTTTTTGAAATGTGTGGTAGTTTTGTAATCAAGTTTCATGAATGAGAAAACAAGGTCTACAAATTCTGTGTTTTTGTGTTAACACTGAGTGATCTTGTCTGAGTGTGACTGTAGATAGCTTGAATGCATTGAGTTAGTTTTGGCATTGTGTTGATAGCATAGTCTTAAGTCTTTTTCATTTGATAGGTGAGTTAGTTTAGAGTAGAGGTTAGTGTTAGTGAGTTAGTTTGTCTTCGAGCTCCTACTGGTCCTGTCTTGACCAGTCGGTGCTTTCATGGCTCCCCCATGAAATCTTTTCTTAGGAAACACCTAAGGATGGGTGGAATGGTAGGGGAGTAATTAGTGTTAGGAAGCATGACAAATAAGGGAGAAGCTTCTCTTAGCAACTGATCTCTAGGCGAGCAGGTGGAGCCCGGTTAGAGAGCTAGAGGAGAAGCATTAGGAGTTTCTTGCAGGGGAAGCAGGTACAGTACGGTTTCTGTACGGTTCCAAGTGGGATAAGGGTAGGTCTTGGTAAGGCAGGAGGATTGGAGTCTTATGAAGTCATTAGAGTAAGGTTTGAAGAGGAAACCTAGTGAATTCCTAGAAACTAGGTTTACAAACCCTACATACCCTAGGTTATAGGAATCCCCTGTATGGACACTGTCAGACTAGGAGACCAATTGGACGATTTAAAACTCTCAAAAGGGTACTAGAATATGTGTTTAGATGTATAGAGTCTTTGGAAGAATTTTGCAAACAATAGCAAACAAGGACTGGTAAGGACTACTAGAATTAGGCCTAATTGAGGTCTTCCATTGAGGAAATCTTGAGCCCGGTAAGGACAGTGCTAAAGAAATCTCTAAAAGGGATCCAATTGGCAAAGGTTTGATGGTTCTCAATAGGAAAAACACCCCTGCAATGAAGAGCAATGGAGAATGAAGATATTCAAGAAAAAGACTCTTAGAGTTCTCTAAGTGAGGAAGGAAAGTGAGCAGGAATTTGAAATTGTAAAATGTTGTTTGACCTCCAAGGTGAAGCACCAAGGGAGAGCTCTTAGAACAGAGCTAAGATTGGACTTAGTTGCCAATCAGGACCTAGAGGAGACTAGGTTCCTAGAAGAGACTAGCTAGGCTCTCTCAATACAGGCAAACCAGGAGCTCATACATCATACCTCTCCTCCACCTCCCTCTCTCTCCCTCTCTCTCAAGTCCTCCCTCCCACCCCTCTCCCTCTCTCAGGTCTCACTCTCACACTCCCTCCTCTCCCACTCCCTCTCACTCCCACTCCCTCTCACTCACAGCTATCTCTCAAGTCTCTCCCTCTCACCCACCTCACACTCTCAAGTCTCTCCCTCTGGCAACCTACCTACATAACTCTCTATTTCTCTCCCTCTCTCTCTCTCTCTCTCTCCCTCTCTCTCTCCACCCCCTTCCTAGCCCCTTTCCTCCTCCAACCTCATTCTCTCTCCCACTACCTGCTACTCCTCTCTCTCTTAAATTCTCCACTCTAATTACTCTAAATACATACATACTTACATACATACAAGCATAATACATATGTACATACAATCCTACATACATACACAAATACATGTACATATGTACATACAATCCTAAATACATGCATACATATAGGCATACATACATGCATTGATACATACATCCATACAAGCATGCATACATACATACATACATACATACATACATGACATACAAGAATACATGTACATAAAAACATACAAATATATAAATATACATTCAATAGAGTAGAATTTAACATAAAGCAAGACATGTCCCACACAAACACAAAACACCATGTCAAAACAAAGATATAATGCAGGCACGTTATAACATGCTCACGTTATATCTTCCTTTGGGAATCCCCAAGCCTTAGGCTTGGTATTTGCCTTGGAATACCAACCCAAAGGTTGGAAGACCTTCCCAACAACCAAAGATGTGTTTTGCAAATTCTATAATATTTCACATAATCGGGTTTGTGCTCACCATCAGGATTGTACGTGTTTCAATGTCAAACAAATTGAACACCTAGGTAATTTTAGGCTCTCTTTTAGCTATCCAACAATGTAATTTTTTTCAGTTTTTGATAGCATTTGATCTATAATTTAGTTTATTTGTGTCTCTATTTTGGAAAAAAGTAGTGTTTGGTGTTTTTTTGTTATAAATTAACTGTTCATCAAAATTTAAAATAAATTACATTTTTAGAAACTAGACTCCATTCTACAAATATTATAAAAAAAAAAAAATTGTTTCCAAAATTTGTAGGGGTACCTACCATGGCCAAAATTCTATTTTTCAGGAAGTGTCCACTTTGAAAATTAGTAAAAAATCAAATATTCATTAAAAAATTATCAAAAAAATCATGCATCAACTACCTAATGTTAGCTAATTTCTCACTGAAGCGATTTTAAAAATACTAAAAAAAAGTTCACCGTGCTACATTCCCACAAAAGTTGCTAAGTTATGTTTTTTTGACAAAAAAAACACCAATTTCAGTGGGTCCCTCATTTGAACCCCTTAATCTCAGCCATTTTCAAAATGAATTAGTATTTTAGAAAGTAGACTCAGAGGACTATGATCCTTGTTTTTGTTGCATCTCAAAATTTTGAGTGTAACTATCCTCAATTTCACGTCCAAGGTCAGTATTTCTTGATTTTAGAAAAAAAAGTGGCCACTTAAGCCCCCGTTTTGGCCCCCCATATTTTTGCACTTACCCATAGGTGTTTTTCAAAGATCTTTGTAGATTTAGATACTCTTTTTCTCGAAATAGGCTTTCGTGTAGAAATCCAGATCTGGGACTGATTTGCCCAGATTGGCGAATGAGTTCCAGTTCATCAAAAAGCTAAAGTTTCTAGTGTTTGAGAGCTACAATCAATCATTTCCAGATTTCCAGGTGCATAATATTCATCTTATTTCTTTTCTATTGTGTTTTACTTGCATTTATAGGTCATTTTGTAGGTCATTGCAATGAATTAGGGTTGTGTATTGCATTTTGCATTTTATTACCTTTCCCAAGTCTCAACTTGTTGGTGAACCCCTTATTAGATCATATTCATCCCCTAGAAGAACCCTCTTGCAAGATCTCTTTCTCTTTTGAATCGAGATATCAAGGGTTTGTTGTTGAGTAAAAGTTAGTGAAAATTGTCTTCCTAGGTCCTAAACCCCCTAGGTGGAAAGAAACACCAAATTTCCACCTTTCACCCATGTACCTAGATTTCGCACTATAAGGCATGGTTTTGGAAAGTTTGAAAGCAACATTGGAATCTTGAAGGCTACGCATGACCTCTGCAGGGTCCTGATTCACCTTTGGAAGCTGCTATATTGTTCATTGGAGGTGCAATCTGTTGTTTATAGGTGGTGAAATCTCTTCGTGGCTTCATCAAAATTGCCTACTCCATAATTTTCATGATTACCCTATTGCTAGTATTGGTTTTTATGCACGTTGAAGCTAAGATGTCATGATTTGGAAGGTAGGGAGATGTCAGTCTGGGAGTGCTTAGGTTGTGATTCTAGTGCAAGCAGAATACACAATTGGGAGTCGTGTCATTGGTCTTTCAATAAAGGGGTGCTTCAAACCTATGAGGAGGTGGGAAATTTGTTGTTGAGATCAACTAGCATTAATTTCAAACAGAGGCATAAGTACACTGTTCATCCCAAAAGATAAGTCTTCTGAACTTTATGGGGTTATTACTGCCTGGTTCTTTCCAGCCCATGAGGGCTTAAATGTTTTTGTTTTCCTCTCTCTAACTTTTCAAAATATTTGGTTTTCCAAAATATGTAAATGCAAATTGTAAATTTGTAATAGGTTGAAAATTTAAAAGTGCTCTAACTTGTAAACAATATCTTGAAACTAAGATCCGTTGTTTCCTAAAGTTCTTATTTTTTCAAACTCTATTCAATGATGACAATTTTGCACTAAGATAAAAAGTTCCCTTTTTCACCTTCATTCTTGTATGCAAATATATGCACTAAAATAAAGTACCAAACAAAGGGGGAAATGAAAAAAAATTAAAAAGTGGGGGTGTCAAAGAGATGTTATTACAAATCCACTCCAAATTTATTTCTCTAAAGTTTATAAAAATTGTAAATCTAAGCATGGAGCCCAATCAATAGTTTATTCCTCTCACACCCTTTAACTATCATGATTGGAAGTTGCAAGTACAAATTTCACTAAAAAAAAGGCTTGTTTAGAGTTACTATGGGTATTGAAAAGGAGCCAAATGCAGTTAAGGATAAGTAAAAGTGGTTCAACAAGTGTGACCAAGATTTTTAATTTTTATGCTTATGTCTCTCTTCAAAACTTCTATCTCATGTGGATGCATTAAAAACCCCACAAGAAGTATGGCTAGCTCTTGAGAAATTATTTGGGAAAGCTCATGATACCAAAGGCCAGGAATTATAAAATGTGTTAATTAGCTTAATTCCAAATGATTATAGAAAATTACAAGAGTACTTCACCATTTTTAAATCACTTTTCCAATAACTAAAGCAATATGGAATAGAGAAGAAAGATGATCAACTCATATTATCAACTCTATCCAAATTGGGCCATTCTTATTCAATTTTTGTGTCAACCTTCTACTCTACAAAAAAGGCTTTAGGTTTAAATTATTCAATGCCAAAAATTGATGACTTTATTGTTGATGTTATTAGAGAGCAAGATAAACTTATTTAGATGGGCACCATAGTCTCCTATAAGTCACATGCATTAGTAGATGAAAGTGGAAAATATGAAGCATTGAAAAACAAACGTGAAGAAAGAAAGGATAAAGAAATACAAGGAGCAACAAAATTACAAAAAGAGGAAAATAGTACAAACTATGTCAAATGTTCCTTTTGTAAGAAATTGAGGCATACATCACTTGAGTGTATGAGGAAAAAGATAAAAAATCACACTCAAACTATTGAGGAAAGCAAGATTGTAAATTCTGAATCTTCATCATGTTTAGACACCAAAAAGGAAAAAGAGAAATCAAAAGGAAATGTTCTTATAGTCTCTATAAATCACAAAACTAGTGAATGGCTTCTTGATTCTACAACTTCTCATCATATGGCCTATTCACCATATGTATTCAACTCTTTACATCTAGAGCTGTAGACATATCAAAGATACTGACTACAAATAGTTACATGTATTTGCGTGTATGTGGGTAAGGTACAATTGATCTTGGTAATGGGTACATCACTAAAGTCCTTTATATTCCAACATTAAGGAAGAATATTGTCTTAGTCTACCAGATAATAAACAGTGATATAGGGAAGAAAGTTGAATTTCAGCCAAAGATAGTTGTGATAGGGGATTTGCTAAGTAGTGCAATAGGAGTAGTTGGTGAGGTAGATAGTTCTACTTAAATTTACACTTTTATAGATTTTGCACCTGATGATCATGCTTCAGAAATACCTACACCTACATCTAGTTTTGATAGTAACTCTCTTGAGTAATTGTAGAATATTGTATTTCTTCTCTTGTTTTTATAAAGTGTCTTTTATTTCTCTCTTTTTGGAGGATAGTATTTTCCCATTGGGTTGTCTATATTTCTCCATCTTTATAAGAGATTACATTGTACATGAGAACCTAGGCATATCAAATATATTCATTGTAGATAGTTATGTATGTATTTATGTGTATGTGGGAAAGGTATAATTGATCTTGGTAATGGGTACATCACTAAAGTCCTTTATGTGATAGTATTAAAGAACAATATTCTAATGATATAAAATTTCCACAATCCATATTGTATGTTGTTCAAGATTTCTGGATTTGATTGTGTATCATTTTTTGCATCAAAAAAAGATGCAAAAAATGATACACAATCAAATCTAGAAATCTTGAACAACATAGAACAATATTCTCTTAGTCTACCAGATAACAAACAATGATACGATGAAGATTGTTGAATTTTGGCCAAAAAAAATTATGATAAGGGATTTTCTAAGTAGGGCAATAGTAGCAGTTGGTGAGGTAGATAGTTCTACTCAACTTTACACATTTAAATATTTTGCACCTAATGATCATGCTTCGAAAATTCCTACACCTGCATCTAGTTTTGATAGTATCTCTCTTGAGTAATTGTAGGATATTGTATTTCTTCTCTTATTTTTATAAAGTGTCTTTTATTTCTCTCTTTTTGGAGGATAGTTTTCTCCCATTAGGTTTTCTATCTTTCTCCATCTTTATGAGAGATTGCATTGTACATGGGTACCTTATTAGGTTAGTAGCCCAAACCCATTACTTTTGTGCCCCCCCTTAAGCTTAATGTCCCAATTTCTTACAAAAGGAACATTTGACATAGTTTTTAGAATTTTCCACTTTTTATGATTTTGTTGATCCTTGTATTTATTTATCCTTTATTTCTTCACCTTTGTTTGTCAATTTGCCCCAAATTTTCCACTTTTAGCTACTAATGCAAGTGACTTATAGGAGACTATAGTTCCCATTTGAATAAGTTTATCTTGCTCTCTAATCAGATTGGAAATAAAGTCATCCATTTTTGGCATTGACCAATTTGAATCTAAAGCCCTTTTGTAGAATAAAAGGTTGACACAAAAAATGAATAAGAAGGGCCCAATTTGGATAGAGTTGATAAGATGAGTTGATCATCTTTCTTCTCTATTCAACATTCCTTTAGTTATTGGAAAAGTGATCTAAACTTGGTGAAGTAATCTTGTAATATTCTGTAATCATTTGGACTTAAGATGATTAACTCATTTTCTAATTCATGGCCTTTGATATCAACTTTCCCAAATAATTTCTCAAGAGCTATCCATACTTCTTGTGGTTATTTAGTGCCTCCGCATGAAATAGAAGTTTTCTAGAGAGAAACATAAGCATAAGAATCACTTGTTGAACCAATTTTCCTTATCCTTAATTGCATTTGGCTCCTTTTCAATACCCATAATAACTCAAAACAAGCCATTTTTTTTTAGTGAAATTTGTATTTGCAACTTCCATTCATGATAGTTAAAGGGTGTGAAAGGACTAATCTATTGATTGGGCTCCAGGCTTACATTTACAACTTTTAGAAACTTGAGAGAAAGAAATTTAGAGTGGATTTTTAATCAAAACTCTTTGAAACAATATAATGTTGCATTAAAATGAGGTCACACTTTGAGAAAATTATTTCCAAAGATCAAGCAATAGACCTAGAGCACCATGCTCTCACACTCCATAAAATAATATATGAAATAAAATACCCTCTTCTTAGATAGATTTGATCCAACACCTATCAATTGAAGATTATTCACAATTTCACTTGCTACCAATCTTGCTATCCACTGTATGGAAATAAAGTGCTTACAAGAAAATCATATACCCAAAAAATTATTTTATTTAAAATAAATCCACATAGAACTTTAGGAATGTGCCTCCCTATGCACCACAACATCTTAGCCAATGCAACTGACTACAAAGAATTTATGAGGCAATAACAAATTACCAAACCAATAGTAAATCCCTTTTTTCATACAAAATTATAGTCAACATTGAAACCCTTACAATCTAAAATTAAATTTGATAACAAGTTAAGACTTATATTACTCTAGAGATTCTAGTAGAATCAATATTAGGTTGAATTTGAGACTAATTTGAAACTGTCACCTTAAGCACTTGATTTTTCATGGGTACCTTTACCTCATCCACATATGACATGCACAATATCTTGTGCCTTTATTCTTTTATTTCTATGTTATTCCTATTCTTCCCAATGATCAAACTTTAACCTACAACTTGCACAATAAAGTAACACTAACATGATAGAGAAAACTCATGGCTTGTACATTCCATGCCAAAAATCAACAATTTTAATTGTTTTCCATCAGTTAGTGCAAATTAGCAACTTCATGTGGATAAATATTATTTTCTATGGATACTTAGAAACTTCTTGTGGATAACCATTGTTTCTTTATTTGACTATAAGCTAACTAAGGAATCACTCTGATTTTTCCTTAAATGCCCCTTCTTTTCTTTCTTAGATAAGTTTCCTGCTTTCTTGGATAAGCTTTCTAAAATAATAATTCCTTCTTAAATAAATTTTTTGGTTTATTGCATAGGCTAACTCCAGTTGAACTCCATGCTTTATGTGAGAAATTTGGTTACCTCATGCTTTTCCTTGCTCTATATAAAGCAATGACTCCTTGTATATTTTATATCCATGCACCCTCATTTTATATATAGAATACAATTTATTCTAGTATATTTTTCTGTCATGATTTCCTAATCTTTTATTGTGCATTTGTGTAATTTTCAACTCAGCTAGTATTCCTAAAAATTATCACATGGTATCAAAGAATAGGCTAGTTTGAGTGAAAATTCATTTTATATTGCAAGCCTAAAAAAGCATGTAGGAAGATGTGAACATTCATCTATCCATGCACTATTTCATTTTTGCATGTATTAGGTTTGCATTTTCTTTTTGATCTTTGTGCATTATTTTTGTTCCAGATGATTTTTCAATAAATTGTTGTTTCATGGATTCTAGAGTTGTGCCAGTTTGAGAGTTTTCAAGTGTTCCTTGGAATCGAATCTATTGTTGCTTTATCGTGATTCTAAATTGAGTCGTTCAGTGGCTCTAATATGGTTTCTAGCAAACATAGTATCGTTCCTTTCTTTTCGGATTAAGGATTCCAGTGTTACTCCACAAGTGTGCTTCTAGTGCTTCTTTGCAATAGATTATTTCATTATGTTGGGGGTTGTATGGCTTTGCTTATCATCCTTTGTGTGGATGGAGATTGATTGGATTTGTGATGGATATCATTATTGTATCTTTTGGTTAGGAGCTTTTCCCACTGGGGTTCTCCTTTCCTCTTTGTAATAACTACAATAACCAAACCAACCATACATGCTAACAAACCACCTATTATAATAATGTAATAAATTAAGTTTTACACTAATAATATTCACCTTTTTTTTCAAATGAAATAAGATTGATTCTTGAAGGATATAAATACTAAGGGTCTTATACTACTCTATTTGGTGTATAAATAGTTCCTTTGAATTTTCATGAAGAGAATATCTTAACAAGGCCTTGGAAGAATATTGGTGAAATTTATCAGGCTAAATCCTTGGTGAATAAGTCATTTTTGAGAAATAAGTTGTATTCTTTTAAAAAGAGGATATTGCATATGTACTTGATATTTGAATGCCTATAATATGTTCCCAAATTGAGACACATTAGAGTGTAAACAAAAGAGGAGGATCACCATATAACTTTATTAATTTTTTTTCATAATTCATGGGGATTTCCTTGTGATGGACATTAAGACTACTACCATTAAGTTCAATATGAATGAGGTTGTTACAAATTGTTACTTTCTAAAAAAATACAAAGGTTATTTTTTTAAATGGCTAAGGAGGCTCCTATAGCTCATGGAAGATCTAGAAAATAAGGAAAGAAGAAGGATGCAAATACATGGGTATGGGTTTTTGGAATACACTTTCTATTTTGAAATCAACTAGTCAACAATTTGATTGGTTGAGGTTGTACATGTTTCAATGGCACTGCCTCTTGTGTAGGTATTCCTAAGTTATTGGATGTTGATTTGTTTCATCTTGCAATGTGTAATGAAGTGGGTTCCTCTCTCATTCTATTTTTTGTGATCAAAAGAGAAAAATATTATGGATTAGTTTCTAATATTTCCTATTAGGGAACCTCCATATTATCATAAGGTCATTCAGGTAACTTGTACCATGATGTATAACGTCTTGTAATTTGGGCACCATGTTTCATGTATTTTTAATGGTGTTTTATTTGTTTATTTTATTTATAATGACATTTTATGCACTTGAGCATCCAATACTACATGTAAATGTCACACTTAAATTGTAAATATATTATTAATTTATTTTTACTATTAATATCTTAGGAAAACCTTGGGCCTTTACAAATGGATTAATTAACTAAGGAGAGGTTTGGGCTTCAATTGTGAGTCTAATATTTCAATTTGTTCTAACATCCACCTATGGAAGAAATATCTCTTATACCAAACAATTAGAAGATCATAAAACATCTTTTCACTACTCATATAAGATACCATGGATTATTTTGGACATAGACAAGTGATAGCTTTTATTTTTTTTGTTTAGTCTAATACCCAGGTCTATTTCATTACCATTACATAGCCTTGTAGCCAAATCCACACTACTAAAGATTTTGACATGTAGGAGTCACTTGGATGTTCATAGTTCACTTTCATATTCATTCTAGAGGGTATGTGTAGGATAATGATGGGCAAAAAAGTGGTGATATGTAAGTGATATGATGGCCCATGTGGCTAACGACTTTTTTTTATCCAAAGTTGATGAAACGAAAAGGGTTTTTAAAGGAGATTCTCAAATTTCCACCAATATAAATTATTCTTTACTTTGAATTTAATAAATTATTATTATTCATTTTCTATTTGAATAATGACTAAAGTCTTGATTGAAAAACATCTATAACTTTCAAATAGTATCACATTTTTTGAATTTGAAACATGCATCACATTCTATGCTTCACATACTATAGGATTAAAAAAAATGAATTTCATGAAGTTTTGACCAAGTTAAGGTGGTCAGACATACGAGTTTGTATATTTTTTAAAATTTGTAATAAAAAAATTATAATTAATTATTTACTTGGAAAAAAATTACAAAAAAATATGCATCACATCGGGACATGAGTCCTCTACTTATATCTAAATCTTATAAAAAAATATTATCATTTTATTGTGGTTAGGGTGGCCAGACAAACACCTACTTCTTTTTTTTCCTTGAAATTTAAGTACTAGTGCATTGAAATTTCAAATTTTCACCTAATAGATTTAAAATAAATAAATAAACCTAGTAGTTTAGAAACCACATTCAATTTTATATAGATTTTATTCTTACATATTTTTGAAATAATATAGATAACTCATTCAAATTTTTTATGTCAAGTTGCCTAACTCTGATTTTTTGAATTTTCATTGCCACTTAAGGGCCTATTTTTCCATGATGATCCTACACATACCCTAGAGTAAGGATGGAGTGGTAAGAAATATAGGGGTAAGTGATAAGAAATATTTAATGTTGAAATATGAATTCAATTTTATTGTTATTCCAAAAGTGACAAATATTTGACATTAATATCTAGCATTCAAGGTACGCATCTGGCAGAGCTGAAGGCCTACTATGCAATCGAAGGATGTAGTGGAAATAAATATAGGGGTAAGTGATCAGAACTATTTAATCTTGAAATATGAAGTCAATTTTATTGTTATTCCAACAGTGAAAAATATTTGACAATAATATCTAGCATTCAAGGTACGCATCTGGCGGGGCTGAAGGCCTACTATGCAATCGAAGGATGTAGTGGCAGGGGGTCCTAAGGGGTTGTCATAACCCCCATACACGTTAAAGGTGTTTATCATAGGAAAGCATGACAAATGAATTTTCCAAAGGAAACCACACTAAAGATGTTTCTGGCAACACAAGATTTTTTAGGGGGTACTCTATTTTGGCAATTTTTCCAAATGTTTGACCTGTAATTGTATGAGACACACTTTCTATTTTTAGAAAGTTGTGTTGAACTTGAGGTCTCTACAACTTGGATTTATTATACTTTGTTAAAGTCACATTTTTTGTAACTTTTCTAAATATTTTTGTAAATGTGAATTTGCTAAGAAATAAAATATGAAAGATCTTTTCCCATGGTTTTTTCCTAGTATAATCTTACTAGGTTTTCCACATAAATACTATGTTAAATTTGTGCTCATTGTTTTCCTCTATTTTTTTACTATTTAAATTTTCTTACAGTTGGTATCAGAGCAAGGTTGTTTGTGAAAAACCTGAGTTTTTTGAGAATTAAACAATGATAGGAAGCACAGTTACCAGATTTGAGGTGCAAAAGTTTAATGGCTCTAATTTTTCTCTATGTAAGCTAAAGATTCAAGATTTATTTGTGAAGGATGGATGTGCCCTATCTCTGAAAGGGCTAGAATCAAAACCTGTAGTCATGAGTGATGTAGATTGGAATGAAAAGGATAGTATGGCTAGAGCAACAATCCAACTATCTCTAGCATATTCAATACTATTCAGTGTTATAGAGGAGAAACTACACATGAATTGTGGACTAAGCTCGAAACGTTGTATGAGACAAAGGCATTGGAAAATAAAATTATATTATGAATTCAACTGTATAATTTGAGAATGCATGACAATTCATCTGTCACAAATCATCTGAATAATTTCAACACATTGACAAGAAAATCAGATTCTTGGTGAAATCATGAATTTGTGGTATGGAGTGCTAACATATGGTTTTAGGACATAGAGCACACCCACAAATCCAATTTCATTCAAGGGTAACCCTAAAGATCTCAATGCAAAAGAGAAATAAATAGTGTAGTATGGTTGTGCTAGGGGTTGAATATGATCTAATGAGGGGTTCACCACCAAGTTTAAACTTGGAAAAGACAATGAAATGCAAGATGAAATACAAAACCCTAATTGAATGAAAAATAACACTAAATGATTTGGAAAAGTGAATGGAACAACAAAGAAAATTTGAAATTAGAATGTGTGCACCTGGAAATCAATAGAAGGAAAAAGGGTATGTGCGGGATCATCATGGAAAAAACAAGCCCTTAAGTGGCGATGAAAATTCAGAAAATCAGAGTTAGGCAACTTGATGTATAAATTTGAATAAGTTATCTATATTATTTCAAAAATATGTAAGAATAGAATCTGTAGAAAATTGAATGTAGTTTCTAAACTACTAGATTTATTTAACAAAAAAACTATTTGGTAAAAAATTGAAATTTCAATGCAGTAGTACATAAATTTTAGGGAAAAAATAAGAAGTAGGTGTCCGTCTAACCACCCTAACCACAATAAAATGATAATATTTTTTTATAATATTTTAGATATAAGTAGAGGACTCATGTCCCAATGTGATGCATATTTTTTTGTAATTTTTTTCTAAGTATATAATTAATCATGAATTTTTTATTACAAATTTAAAAAAATATAAAAAATCGCATGTCTGGCCACCTTAACTTGGTCAAAAATTCATGAAATTATTATTTTTTAATCCTATAGTATGTGAAGCAAAGAATGTGATGCATGTTTCAGATTCAAAAAATGTGTATCTATAATTGGAAAGCTATAGATGTTTGTCAATCAACCTATCAATCGAGACTTTAGTTGTAATTCAAATAGAAAATGAATAATAATTATTTATTAAATTCAAATTAAATAATAATTTATATTGGTGGAAAGCCGAGAATATCCTTTAAAAACCCTTTTCGTTTCATCAATTTTGGGTAAAAAAAGTCATCAGCCACATGGGCGATCATATCACTTACATATCACCACTTTTTGGCCCATCATGATCCTGCACATACCCATAGTGGAGGTCTGAATCACTAGAAAATATACCTTTATTGCTAACTTGAACTCATTCACCAAGCTTGGAGAATTAGTCCTGCTTTTGGAAAATTGTGTGAAAACATGAATCTGCCAAAAGGGTATCCAGATCTCCAAAAACCTGAAAACTGGTTGGGACTAGGACTCATTTTCTAGAAGTGGTGAATCAGTCCAGTTGGGCTCTTCTGAAGCTTCAAAGTCTAAAAATGCTCTTCCTGGTCTACTTATCTCTTATTGATTAGTTTTCAGATTCAAAACTATAATTTTTCACCTTAAGGTCTCTCCAATGTTCTCCAAGGCTTGATGACAACTTTGACAACTTAGGGCTTTTGAAAAAAATTTCTCCAATCTTTCTCCTAGAAAATCTACAACCTAGACCTAAAAATCACACACAAAGGAGAGGGAAAAATGTTTTTGGGTTAGTGGATAGGGGTTTTCCTTGGTCAAACCCCTTGTTAGTAATTAAACCTTAAAATGGGATTAAATAAAGGAGGGAAATGATGAATGAAAAAGTGATATGTTGCAACTCACCAAACTCTTCAATAAAGTGTTGGAAATATGCTTGAAATGGATACAATGGATGTGGTTATTGATCTTTTCTTGAATGATTTTGATCTTGAATTGAACACTTGCTTGAATCATAAGCCCTACATCACAATTGTTAGCACAATAACAAACATGACATATGAAATCTTTCACATGATGATTGTTGCTTGAGGAATGCTCTTGAATGCTTTATAATCTACCTTTGAATGCACTTGAATTCTCTTGTGCACTCAATTTTTTATAAGGATGAATACTTGAATGCTTAATATGAAAATGAGAGAATGAACCTTGTATTTATACTCAATTATGTAAGAATTCTCAAAATTACAACACTACAAGATGACATCAAATCTAGGAGAGAAAAATGCTACCAAAAATTTGAATCAAATTTTATTTTGGGCCACATGGGACTCATTTACCCAAGATGGAAAATGAGTCCCATTTGGCATAATGTATGGGACCAAAATCAAAAGTTCTTAGAAATGTGTGAAAATCGGGTCAAGGCCAAAAGATCTAGGTGGGACCCATTTGCCCAAGGTGGTGAATGAGTCCCAGATCCATAAATCTGGGCCATAGAAGCCATAAACACTTGAATTATGATTGGTTAATGATTGGTGTTAGGATTATCCTCGAAAATATGCAATAAATGAGGCTTGTGGATGCAAAATGGGGCCAATTAAAGCATAAGAAAGCCCAATTATTGATGACAAGCCTTGAAAAGTGTGAAAGTGTGTTACAACAATTTAAAACACTCCAAATAAGGCAAGATTAATGTTTATTTTAATTAGAAAGAGGTTTATTAGGTTGAGAAGACCTTAGAGAAGTGTGGAAGTATATTACAACACTTCACAACACTTTAGAAAGGTTCCATTTAAATCCATTAGTTCACAAGGGCCCAAGACCTAATGTGAATATGTCAAGCATATTACAACACTAAATCAAGGCCAAGTTAAGGTTACCTTTTTCCGTCATTACATCTAGCCCCCACATTAGTGAGAGGAGGAACTTTCTTCCAACTCACACTAAATTAGACCAAATGTACCAATGTTTACAACATGGGACAACCATAGCCAAGGGGGGTTTATAGGCCCTCAAGACTAAGGTCCTATGGTAGACCAACATAAGTAAAAAATAACACACATGAAAGTGGTAAAGAGGAACAACAAGCACAAGAATGCACTATCAAATATGTAAAGAAAGAAAAAGGTAAAAGATAAAAGAAAGATGGATCAAGCTTCGACCATTTGTCTATCTTGATGTGGATCAGATCTAGGTTGTTTGTCCAAAAAATGTATACTCACCTTGTGGAAATGAAACTCCTGGCTATCTGCCAGGTGAGAAGTCCAAAAAGGTGAGAAACGTACACTCATGAATGGTATGTACTCACACACACACGTGGGTGGCTATGGGGAAAGTCATGCCTCATTCGGGCTTTCCACTCAACCCATACCAAAGTTATACCTCCTGATAACTTTAATAAGGTGCAATAGAAAATTATTTTCAAGCTTCAAGAGATAAACAAAACTTTGTATGCTTGGAGCTCATGAACAAACATGATGGCTCTATAGACATGGAAGTTGTTTTATGCAAGGTGGCCATATGACAACAAATAAAAAATGCAAAATGAAAAGAACGTTCAAAGGAGCCTTGCTTAGTTCATGCAAGGTCTTTAACTTAGGGAACATTGTGCCTAATGTCTTCAAGAGAGGACCAATCAAAGAATAGAAGATTCAAAACTTAGGGATTGTCGTGTGTCACATCAAGCCACTAAGGGGAATGTAATATGCTAAGAGATATCATGCTCATGAAGGACATTAGACCCAATGTCATCCACAAAGCAAAAAATGCATCGTATGAAATAAAAATATTGCACCAAAAACCATGAAAAAGAATAATGCCAATGCATGCCCCCACTTTAAATAAATTACTAAACACCATGCTATGAGCAATTACTTTAAAGTAGAAACTGATAAATGCAATCACAGAAGGCATGAGAGCCAACTTGGAAAGCCCTATGCTAAGTCATATGTTTCCAAATAAAACTACATCATGAAAAGGACAAGGGGTTGCCCCCAAAATGAATACGCCAAATAAATAAGGGATATATGGTTTTGGGGCTAGTATGTTCTTGCTAAAATGTTTATAGAGAGCTCAAAACTATCATCATTCCATAAATACACATAGAACTCGAAGAATGACACAAAGAGAGAAAAAACAAAGAAAAATATTTTGGGTCAACATGGAAGAGACATGAATGTCTTGACACCTTGCGTCATCCCCAAAAGGAAAACACAAGACAATAAAAAAGATAAAGAAAAGAAACGTAAAAGTTTTTGGGTCAACATGGAAGAGACATGAATGTCTCGATGCCTTCCATCATCCCCAAAAGGAAAACAAAAAACAATTGAAAAAGATAAAGAAAAGCAATGGAGAACCTTTTGGGTCAAGATGGAAAAGACATGAATGTCTTAATGCCTTGCATCATCCCAAAAAGGAAAACACAAAACAAATGAAAAAAATAAAAAGCAAAAAGTAAAGGATTGAAGAAATAGAGAAGAATGAAGGTACAAATAAAGGAATGTCACAAAGAGAGAGAGAATGTTGTGGGGGATTACATACACACATGAAATCACACAAAATGAAAAAATAAATAATGCAAAAGACTAGTAAGGCACATGCAAGTCAACCTATGAGTAGGTCATCGGCCTCCCAATCTCAATCTATATAAGTGGAAGATAGAAAACAAACCTAAGGGACAACGATAAATACATTACTAGGACAAGGCTATCTACCTCTTTCCCCCACTAAGTGCAAGACAATAATGAGCCGAGGTGGGTGAGGGGAAAGGTCATGTAATAATGAGAATAGAATTTTCTACAACCATTACATGACAAGGGGAAAAAAGGGAATATTCTATGCAATCACTTGATGGAATTCGTTGTCATCAAAGTGAAATTTTTTCAATACTAACTTGAATTCATGACACTCATTAGTACTATGTACGAGAGTTCGGTGGTATCAACAATGTGGAACTTTTTCATATTTTGGATATAGCATTAGTATGTATTTCATTGGTGGTAATGTTATTAGTTCTTTGTTTAAAAGCAATTTTAGTTTCCTTTCACTTTCGAGTGACGGAAAAGGAAACTTTATCTTTTTTAATTTATAGGGCCTCTTGCTCTTGATAGATTCACAAAATTCTCTAGTTGAAGGTTGAGGAGGAGGACCTAAGGTGATCCTATCATCCCTATCATTGTTGCAAGAATGATTGGTTTGTTTTAGGAAGAAGGACATTCATATCGGGAGGAGAATCCAAGATCACTGTGCCATCACTACGAAGTCTTAGGTATTCTTTAGGAGCTCTTATGTTGTGAGAAGGATCTTGATATCCTAACCCTTTTGTGTTTTCATTAATTGATATTTTCTCTAGGAATTGATGGATATCATGTTTGCTTGTTGTATCACATATTTACTCAAGATTGTGAATCCCTTTCCATATGTTTCTTCTAGATTTATGGGAGTGTTTGTTACTTTCTTATCATAGAATGGTTGAGTGTTTTCCTATTTAGAGGAACTAGGTTTTCCTATTGTGGGGAACTTAGGTTCAATTTTTGTTTCAAGATGTAAGTAGCCAAACATCTCAAGAGGTGGTATTGTAGGAGGATTTGGTTGTTTCATGGATGGATAAAAGGATGCATTAGCTTCAAGGTTATTAAGACAATCATTTAGGAAATTTTGTATTCTGTCATCATCTTCTCCAATGATATCAACATCATGAGGACATGCATTAGGAGTTGATTGAGCATGAGTGAGTTCAATGTTGTAAGGGTCATTTTCAAAAGAACAACTTGACACATCCACTAAGGACTTTAAGGACATCCACATCTTACTAGAGCACATATTCATGATGCTAATTTCAGATTCTAAACCATGCAACAATGTGAAATGGAATTTTTTATATGGAATTTTCAATTTAAGCAATGCACAAGACTAAATGTTGTGAATCAGATGAAACAAAAAATCAGTAAACTAAACCAAAAATCTAGTGAGAGAAAACAAAAACTCATAAACTAAATTTCAAATGCCAAAAAATTAAATGAAGAATATGCAAAGGGAGTGATTCACCCAAGGTGGTGAATGAGTCCCAATGAGGACTTTCTTCAAAAAAATTAGAAATTTTTAATTACTTTTTATGTTTTCTAATATGTATCTAAGATGCAAATGCATATTTTAACTGATTTTCAATGAAATAAGATGCAAAAATGCAAGCTAAATGAGCTTTCACTAATACAAAATTTGAAACCCTAGGATGCAATCTAACCAATGCAAATTCTAATGCAATGTTAATGCAAGCTATATAATGTACTCCAAATTAGAATTATGATGCTCTAAATGTAGGTTCACCAAAATGAAATGATGAATTTGTGTTATGGAGTGATAACATATGGTTTTAGGACATATAGCACACCCACAATTCCAATTTCATTCAAGGGTAAGCCTAAAGATCTCAATGCAAAAGATAAATAAATCTTGTAGTAGGGTTGTCCTAGGGGTTGGATATAATCTAATGAGGGGTTCATCACCAAATTTAAACTTGGAAAAGATAACGAAATGCAAGATGAAATGCAAAACCCTAATTGAATGAAAACTAACACTAAATGATTTAGAAAAGTGAATGAAACAACACAAAAAGTTGTAAAATAGAATATGTGCACATGGAAATCTAGAGAAGGTAGAATGGAGGTCTAAATCACTAGAAATTCCACCTCTATTGATGACTGGGGCTCATTCTCCAAGCTTTTTGAATCAGTCCTACTTCTAGAAAACTATGTGAAAACAAGAATATAGTAAAAGGGTATCTAGATTTGCAAAAATTTGAAAACCTAGTTGGGATTGGGACTCATTCACCAAAAGTGGTGAATTAGTCCAGTTGTACTTTTCTGAAGCTTCAAAGTCTGAATCTGCTCTTCATGGGCTGCTCATCTCTTCTTGATTAGTTTTCAGATCCAAAACTACAATTTTCCACCTGTAGGTCTTCTCCAATGTTCTCCAAGGCTTGATGACAACTTTGACAACTTGGGGCTTTTGACAACTTTTCTCCAATCTTGCTCCTTAGAAAATTTGCAACCTAGACCTACAAATCAAATGCAAGAGAGAGGTAAAAATTTTGTTGGGTTAGTGGATAGGGGTTTTCCTTGGTCAAACCCCTTGTTGGTAATTAAACCTTAAAATGAAATGAAATAAATGAGGGAAATGATGAGTGAACAAAATGCTATGTTGGAGCTCACCAAACTCTTCAATAAAGTGTTGCAAATATGCTTTAAATGGTTACATGGATGTGGTTCTTGATATTTGCTTGAATGATGTTGATCTTTAATTGAACACTTGCTTGAATCATAAACCATACATCACAATTTTTTTTAACACAATAACAAACATGACATGAAATCTTTGACATGATGATTATTGCTCTTGAATGCTCTTGAATGCTTGATAATCTACCTTTTAATGCACTTGAATGCTCTTGTGAACTCAATTTTCTATAAGGATGAATACTTGAATT
Organism: Sequoiadendron giganteum; assembly: GCA_007115665.2. NCBI lineage: Eukaryota > Viridiplantae > Streptophyta > Pinopsida > Cupressales > Cupressaceae > Sequoiadendron > Sequoiadendron giganteum. The sequence continues at coordinate 85,981,206 of CM021104.1, forward strand.
CTTAGGATGAAAATGAGAGAAAGAACCTTGTATTTATACTCAATTATGCAAGAATTCTCAGAATTACAACACTACAAGCTGACATCAGATCTAGGAGAATAAATCCTGCCAAAAATTTGAATTGAATTTGATTTTGGGCCACACGAGACTCATTCTCCCAAGATGGAAAATGAGTCCCATTTGGCATAATGTATGGGACAAAAAATCAAAAGTTCTTAGAAAAGTGTAAAAATCGGTTCGAGGCCAAAAGATCTAGGTGGGACCCATTTGCCCAAGGTGGTGAATGAGCCCTAGATTCCTAAATATGGGCCATAGAAGCCAAAAACACCTGAATTAGGATTCGTTAATGATTGGTGTTGGGATTATCCTCGAAAAGATGCAATAAATGAGGCTTGTGGGTGCAAAATAGGGCTAATTAAAGCATACGAAAGCCCAATTATTAATGACAAGCCTAGAAAAGTGTGAAAGTGTATTAAAACACTTTACAACACTCCAAATAAGGCAAGATTAATGTTGATTTTAATTAAAAAGAGGTTTATTAGGTTGATAAGACCTTAGAAAAGTTTGAAAGTATATTACAACACTTCACAACACTTTAGCAAGGTAACATTTAAATCCATCAGTTCACAAGGGCCCAAAACCTAATGTAAATACGTTAGGCATATTACAACACTAAATCAAGGCCAAGTTAAGGGGACCTTTTTTGTCATTACACTTGGTATGAGGATACATATAAACAAAATAATAGGAAAATATGGTTGTCAATAAAACTTATGTGGAGAAGGTTCTGCAGTGCTTCAAAATGCAAAATGCACAACCAACTAGTACTCTATTTCCTATTTATAATAAATTATCTTCAGAATAGTTCCCTGGAATAGAAGTGGAGAAGACATAGATGTCTCATGTACCGTACTCATCAGAAGTTAGTAGACTTATGTTTGTCATGGTGTGAACCAAACCAAACATTGCACAAGTAGTGGGAGTAGTCATTTGTTACATGGAAAATCCAGGTCCTGAGCATTGGATAGCTATGAAGTGGATTCTCAGGTATTTGAGAAGCACTTCTAATGATGATATCTATTATAGTGGGAGTATTCTTTAGGTTAATGTGTATGTAGATGCCAATTTTGGTGGAGATAGAGATAAGATAAATTCCACTACAAGTTACATTTTATCCTTAGTTGGATGTGTTATTAGCTAGGTATCAAAGTTGTAGACAATTGTGGCATTATCTACTATTGATGTTGAATATATTGCAGCAACACAGGCTAGCAAGGAGGCAATCTAGATTTATAGAATTTTGGGTGAATTTCAGGTAAAGCAATGTTGCATTGTGACAACCAAAGTGCTTTACACTTAGCACAAAAATCAACATATCATGCCAGAACAAATCATATTGATATCCTATATCACTTTTTACATGTGGTGTTGGATGGAGGAAAAATATATTTTTCCAAGATACACACTAATGTAAACCCGGTAGATATTTTGGAGAAGCCCATTTGTAGACAGAAGTTCATCTAGTGCAAAACTTATCTAGGCTTGTATGTTACTTGATGATTGCTAGCATTGGCATTAGTCTTTCAGTATGAGGATTTATTTGCAAGAGAGGAATTTTTTCAAGTGGGAGATTAATGGAATATGAAGTCAATTTTATTGTTATTCTAGTAGTGACAGATAGTCAACATTGATATCTAGCATTCTAGGTACACGCCCGATGCGGTTGAAGGCCTACTATACAACTAAAGGTTGTGGTGACGGGGGGTCCTAGGGGGCTACCATAGCCCCCCTACATGCCGAAGGCATTTTCCATAGGCAACCACACCAAAGGAATTTCTAGAAATGCCAGAATGTTTTTTGGGAATCTATTTTTGGCCGTTTTTCCCAATTTTCGACATGCAGTTGTATGAGTCACATTTTCTATTTTTCGAAAGTTGTGTTCGACAAGGACTCTACAACTCGGATTTCTTATAGTCTATTGAAGTCATGTTTTTTGTAACTTTTCAAAATATTGTTGTAATTGCAAATCTCCTACGAAATAAAATAAGAAAGATCTTTGCCTGCAATTTTTTCTTGGTATAATTTACAAGGTTTTCCATGTAAATATTGTGTTAAAGTTGTGCTTATTATTTTTCTCTATTTTCTACACTATAAATTTTCATACATTTAAAGCATATAGTATTGAGGTGGATTTATAAGCAGGGTTTTTAGTTATGAATTTAGAAGGATGGAAATTATACAATAGTAAATTAATTGTGTTTGAGGTTTGGATTACACATTTCAAATTGCAAGGGAAAGCTAAAAATAATTGAAAAAAACATTTCAAAACTATGAAGATGTAGAAGATTGGAGGTAGGAAGCATATGCTCAAGGGGGACAAATGTGTGCAACAAATATGAAAGTTAACAAGCAGAGAGATATGTGAAGTGAGAGATATTGGAGGATGGAAGCAAGTATACAATAAAGATGGAAGCATGTATGATTTTTTTTTTTAAATAATAGAGAGTAGAGGGAAATGGGAAGCAATGTTTGAATTACATTGTGCACAAGGAACATACATGCTTGAAAACTTCAAAAGTCTACTACAACATGGAAATTGAATATAAATTCCCTAAAAGTATGTTTGAAACAATTGTCACAATAGAAAGGCTTGGATTTATTGAAATCATAAATATAGAAAGTATTTTATCAAGGTAGCCCATTTATTAGTTCTCAAATTAATATTATATTATGGGACACCCAATACTATAGAAGATCTTATTCTTATTTAAAGTAATTTTATTCAATGTTAAGGCATTGGGTACTATCCATGCACTATTTATCATGGTTGAAGTTGGTACCAAAAGGTAAATCAATGGTATTCTATAAGGGAAGTAAGAAAATAGGTGGGCTTGACCATGTAGGTTCAAGGAATGTCCCTTGAACCATCTATTGGATTCTAAAATATAGTATTATTTCCCCTAGGACTATTTTTCTTAAATAAGGACAAGGGGATAAATATATCTTAGGAAAAAAATTAGAACTGTAATAAAAAGATACAAAAACATAAGACTAAGTGATAAGTTAGTGTCACCTATCTTCTATGTAAGGATCTATAAAACCTAGGAGGCTAATGTTTAAGGTCTATATTATTATACAATTAATGAAAGATTTGAATATAATAAATATTCCTTGAATTTAATGGCATAATGACAACAATGAGTATAGACCTATAATATATTACAAGAATTATATTCAAGGAAATGATGCATATGAAACTAAAGATGTGAAGTTACAACCACAATGAGTGAATATCCTTAATATGTCTTATACATATGAATCTTAAAATATCTCACATAACTCTCCTACATATTTTACTAGAAATTAAACCACTCAAGATCAATAAAGAGCTATTCATAAAGCCATTGGAGAAGCTAGGATAGGAACTACTAACTACAAACCAAGAAAAATATGTTATTGATCTAATTTAGGGATGATGTGGTAGGATGGAATTCCACTATAGATTAGTGTCATAATTCAATTGTCAGCTAATTAATTACCCTACCATCATTATCTAAACAAGCACAAGTTCAAAACATACAACTATAAACCACAAGCTAAAAGATATAATAATACCTACAAATATCTAAAGAATTATATAAATAATAGTCTATAATAAATCATTCAAAAATCCATAGTCAAATAATGGGTACCCATATAACACATTGAATAGAAAAGTTTAAACAAACAAAATAATTTTACAAACCCCTATGCGGCCCAACCAATCAACACACAACCAAGTTATCCAATCTAAACCTAGAGTTATACATGGAATGTGAATTGTTTCAACCAATTACACCCATAAAAACAATAAAATTATACATTCAATTCCATTCTATAAACTTATGATACTTGGATAAAGTTAAAAAAATCATGGAATTCATGGATTGATACCTTAGAAACTCTTTATTAGAATAAAATAGGTTTATAATAGGATTATGCCTCATGCTAGTTGACTGACCATCAAATTGATTACATCCTTTCCATCTAAATATATATCACTTGCAATCAATATTTATCCATAGGGGTATAGATACTAGGTGGTGCATTACATAAAATTAGGTCTTACAAATTGTGGAAGTAAACATTAAATAATAGGAATTATAAAATATACTAGCATGAGTAGGGATATGTACATTGGATCTACATTCAAGTACACAATGTTAAGAATGATTCATATCAACCACCTTTTTTGTGTGAAATTTTTCATTAGTATCAAATAATTGTCTATGCATTAAAGTTAACCCTATAACTCATCTTTGATAATATGAAACCCCTTTACCATAAAGATAACATTGATTACATCTAGATAGGAATAAGGGAAACATATGTAGTTTGAAAAATAAATGTACCTTGTATTACTTGTTAAAGTGAATAATTTATCTATTCGTTATAGCTTAAGTACACTTAGGTTGATGAGGTTAGATATCTTGTCTAACTAAATGTGAAACCTTTTAGGCCTCTAGAAGTTACCTAGTTTTTTAGTAAACCTCATGTGCATACCTTTTGAAGTTGGAATACTTTCCAACTCACCTCAAAGGTCTCTTTTGTAGTCATTCAATAATTCTCAGTAAGGTTGATGACTTGGTCAAATAGGTTGTTGGTTTGCACATTCCATGTGATCCAATGTTTGACACATATAGGAAACTTGTCTAATTATTTGTGCCACATCATGCGGTAGTTTTAAATCCACGTGATAGGTGGATTGCCTCTTCATTGCCTATCTATGCAAGGTCATATTGTACATTTTAATTAACTCTTTTATCAATCTCTTCAATAATGTGAAATTAGGCTCATTATGTGCAGGTGTTTTTCTGGAAGCACAAGGTTTTTGTTGTTATGATCTTGGATGGAAATCCTAACATTACCAAAGTGGTTGCCAACATGTGTGTCGTATCAAAAGTACTCTAATAATGACCAAATAAAATAGCATCTAGAATTTTTATTAAATTCCTTCATAGAAATAAATAATTATCATAAATAGACTTATTGTGCATGAAACATTGGAAATAGATGGGTATGTGCAGAATCATGATGGGACAAAAAGTGGCGATATCTAAGTGATATGATGACCCATGTGGCTGATGACTTTTTTTTTACCCAAAATTGATGAAATGAAAAGGGTTTTTAAAGGATATTCTCATCTTTCCACCAATATAAATTATGATTTACTTTGAATTTAATAAATAATTATTATTAATTTTCTATTTGAATTACTACTAAAGTCCTGATTGATAGGCTGATTTTAAAACATCTATAACTTTCAAATGGTATCACATTTTTTGAATCTGAAACATTCGTCACATTCTATATTTTATATTCTACAAAAAAATATGCACCACATCAGGACATGAGTCCCCTACTTATATCTAAAATCTTATAAAAAAATATTATCATTTTATTGTGGTTAGGGTGGTCAGATAGACACCTACTTATTAGTTTTTTCTTGAAATTTCAAATTTTCACCAAATAGATTTTTTTTATAAAAAAATAAACCTAGTAGTTTAGAAACTACATTCAATTTTCTACAGATTCTATTCTTACATATTTTTGAAATAATATAGATAACTTATTCAAATTTTTACGTGAAGTTGCCTAACTTTGATTTTATGAATTTTATTGCCACTTAAGGGCCTATTTTTTCCATGATGATCCTGCGCATAGCTAGACACAGATAAAAAAATGTGCTTTACAATGAATATCATGATAAAAAATACACCTTAGAAATCAAGTTATTATTTCTACTAGTAGAAGGGATGAAATCCTAAATCTAGGATGCATAAGGAATGACTAAAGAAATATGAAAATAGTATTTGTAGAGGGTGACCATAATCATAATTTACACCACTAGACTAAACAAAATCTACATAATGTATTCCTATAAAAGAAAAGAATAATTACCTACATAATTACCTACATGCACAACCTCTATATTCATCACATTCCCTACACAAAGAAAAACTATATACAATTGCAAGTGAAATGTAATTGAACAATCCACATACATGGGAACTAATCAATTTTAAAATTAGAATCAATACAACTAGGCACATTGAAGTGACTTACATCTAATGGCTATTTGTGGTACTTTGAAATAATTTGTGTACTTAAAAGATTATTTGTTGAGACCCTCTTAGCCACTATAAAAATAAGAGCCTAGATTTTTCCCACCACTAATTAGAACACATAATCTTATTTAAAATTCATTAGGTTGAGAATCAATAAGGTGACCTCACTGAATATTCCTACACCACATGATATTCATTGATTCACTATTAGTAAAGAGGTACATGACACTATGAAAGGATCAATCTCACAATCACCAAATTTGATGAGTAGCAAGCCAAAATATGCACGTCAAGAAAATACAACCCATGAATAAACAATGGGGTCCATAGATGATCTCGTTATGCATTGCATGTTACTAGGAAATTGATCCATGCAACCACCCATAGAGAACTTAGTTGTAACTTGCATACACATGGGCTAATATAAATATCCCACCAAATTTACACTTGGTACCTTTTTTCATGACCCCTTCCTTTTGAAAATTTTAAAACTTTATAACTAATATTCAAAGTAATTATGAATAAATAATATATATTTATTAATAAAAACAATTTGTTGAATATTCAAAAAGGTAATAGAAATTGATTATGAGATGAAGATAACAATAAACGATTATTGAATAGTGATGATAATATTATAATATCTAAAAGTATATTCATGCAAAATAAAATAAAAACAAATAAAAATATAAAATAATAGATGAAACTAATTTTTGATGGATTATTTTAAGTGATTTAAATTAAATAGTAATTGTTTTTTATTTAAGTATTTATTCTTAATTTTATAAGTCTTTTAATTTATTTGAATCAATCAGGTAGCCATCCCCCTATAAACTGTAGTGTGCTCGGTAAAAAAATTTCATGTGACTAGTGGCGTTGCGTGACATGCCCTCCGATACCATGGGGACAATGGGAAGACTAGACAAAAATAAGATTTCTTTATTAGTACTATTATCCTCATAATTAATTTTGGAATAAAACAATAAAATTACATTAAATCAATATCTTTATTAGTTACACTATTTTGTTGACTATTTAAAAAATAATAATGCAAATAAAAGATAAAATTAGTTTCCTTTTTTAAAAGAAAAAGAAAAAAGGACTATTACACTTGTAAATACATGTGAGATACAAATAATTGAGCATCAGCTTAGAAAGAACAAGATTAAGACTGAAAAATAAAATTAAAATATGTATAGATAAGTACATCTATCCTTCATTGTTCTATTAGCAATCACAAATTTAATTAATTATATAATTCAATCTATTTATTGTTTTTAATAGAATTTCAATTTGATTTTAATTAGTTTAATAATATTTTAATTACTTTAAATTAATATTATTAATGCTACTAAAAATTGTCCACTATTATTGGCAGTATCTTATAGTACCATTATTGACAAATATACTATGTGAAAGCAATGAATTAGTAAGAAATATTATTTATTGCACACTGAGATAAATAAATATATAAACCTCGTTGTAGTCATTAGCAACTATGTTATACAAATGATATCATAGAAAGGTGTCACAACTGTTTTAAAAATTGCCTTCATTTTTGCCAATATGTCTGTTTCATTTTACAAGTAGAAATTGCAACGCTTGTTTCTCCTTTTCTACTCCTTTTTGTTAGACACTATAGATGACCCAGAGATCTTTATCATAGGCAGCTTTAAGGTAAAAAAAAATCCTAAGCTTATTTTTCATCTTTGGAGAAATTGGACAAAAGGAGTTGTGTATTGGATGAGATGATTTTTGAAGGTAAAAGTGTATCTCCGTTTTTAAAATAAATGTTCCTTAAGGCTTTTTCCATATAGGCTGCAATATTTATTAGTGAGAGGGTAACTAGGTGATGGCTAAATATATGCTCAAAACATGGCAGGCATGCTACTTGTTAGTATCCTTTGTTTTCACTATTTTCACATATGGATAAGTTTTCTATTTTTTTGTTTTTGATCTTTCTTGGATGGACTTTTGATTTCAGTGATCTTGGTCTTACAAACTTCAAATTTTATATAGCTAAGGAATATGAACCATCAAGTTATGATAGATGTAGATTTTGGAAATAGTAGAATAATTGAATAGATACATATTAAATGTGAGAGAAAATGTGAGAAACGAGATTATCAGTTATCAAAGATAAAGATGATTTTAAAAGTATTCACGTACTATTAAACGTTATTCATAGAAAAAGTTTCAAATAAGCTTTTGATTTTTATATATTTTGAGCACATGAATAATGATTTTACAATCACCTAAATTTCTATGGACATTAAACTCATATCTTGCTAGTTTATTGAAAAAAATTATTCATTTCATTTAGAATGTGTAAAGAACCTTAAAACTGAAGTCTTCTATACTACTGCACAACCCCACTTGAACGCCTAAGGTCATATTTAAATCAACTTTTCCACTATATCTATTTTCCTTTTCCACATGGGATGACCAAATTTCTTATTAAAAGAACACTTGAGTGACATGATCAGAAAGTATAAAGTATTATAAATCTCTAATGGATCCCCAATAGGGGAGAAGACCCAATATCCACCCCCCAAATTTTATTTAACTTTGATCCATTAAAAAACTTTATTTGAACAAATAAAAAATTACAACAACACCATTGGCTTCTCATAACACAATGAGTAACTCACCAATTATAATAGACAACTAAACATGCTTTTGCATTTATAAAAAAAGTCAACTTGCACATAAAAAGACTCATTTATAATTTAATTTAAAACATTTACTGTCACAAATACCCCCACTTGCAAATTGTTATCCCTCATTACATTTTATATTTACAACTACACATGCACACTTAATGGTGCTTTACATGACATAATCAAAATCTCCTATTAACTGTATGGGATTTGAAATGCACAGTCTTCCACACACTCCCTGGTAGATATATGTATTTACTTCATTTCTTGTAGGTACCTGCACAATTAAATACAGGTGTAAGGGTGTAAGGTTCCCCAAATAAACATCAAATCCAAATATAATGCAGAATTCAGTCATATCATCTTTAAAAACCTATGTAATTGGCAACTACAAATTCAAATGTTCAAACAATTTCAAATTTCAAACTCAACAACCAAATTGAATGCATTCAATTGTCACTTCAAATTCCTAAATAAGAGGGGGAAAGCAGTCAGTGTCATTTGTTATTTGTGACAACTTATTCTCTGCAGAATTCAGAGCATCGTCAAACATCCTCTACACATTCATGTGTAGTTTCAGGTTGGTACTTTATACATTCTACTTAAGTTATTTTAATGAACTGTGCATTTAACATTTATATTTATGCAGTGTCTTCTTACTTTCATGAGTTGTACATTTAATATTTATATTTATGCACTATCTTTTTACTTTACTTTATAAGTAAATGAAGGTATTTTTTGTTGTCTTTACAAGATCTGCAAAACGAACTCTCCTAAGTTTTGTAGCAATTCTTTTATATCATTTACTACGTTTCCTTTGGCTGTCCAATACAACAGACTAGCATTTGAATAAGTTTCCTTTGGCTATCCAATACAACAGACTAGCATTTGAATACGTTTCCTTTGGCTGTCCAATACAACAGACTAGCATTTGTTTATATTTTTATACTTTCCATTGCACATGTATACAACAAGACAACATACATATATTTGTCATTTTACATTCTGTGTCTCTTGTTCATTCAAAAAATCGATATATATGTGTGTATCCTTTGCCTATCCTTTGGGAATGCAAACAATGGTACTGGTTAATCATTTTCTTCTGAATCTTATTGAATTTGTAAAAGAATGTGTACACTGTTATTTATATATATATATATATAGCACACATTGAGCTATGTGTTTGAAATTGTAATTCAATCTATGCAATGTTTTATACATTCATTTACAAATTATGTGTCTGTTGTCTCTTGTTCATTGAGCAGATTGGTATATATGTTTTCTTCATTTAACTATCCTTTGAAAATGCAAACAATGGTACTGGTTAATTATTTTCTTCTGCATCTTTCATGACCCATGAAGGGTTTCTTTGATGATTGAAAAATTATTACTGCTTGTTTATGAAATAAATCATTCCTCTTACACTCCTTTTCCCCATGTGTTGTTTAATTTTATCGGTTCGTGGTGCTAGTTTTTTTCTCCCACATTGTATTTATGTATGTATGTATGCACATACATACATACATACATACATATATACATACACACACACACATATATATACATGTATACATATATGTATGCATGTATGTATGTATATATATATATATATGTATACATATATGTTTGTATCTATGTATATATAAAGTTGTTTGCCCATGGTGTGAGGTAACAAAAAACGTCATTCTCCTTTCAAAGTGTATGTATGTATGTATGCACATACATACATACATACATATATATATACATATATATATATGTGTGTGTGTGTATATATATGTATGTATGTATGTATGCATGTATACATATATATATGCTGGTGTTTTACAGAGGGTTCTTTTGGGGTTAAATGATTTCCTCTCCCTGCTTTACCACATACTCACGGTCTCGTAAAGTCCATTGTATCATGATTTTGTCTGCAGAAATGATAGGGGAATTTCGTGGGTTTGACCACATGTCTACAAAAAATGATTAATGATCTACATTGACCTTTTTATAAAAAATTGATGGGAATACGAGCATAAATAGGCAAACCCATTTAGTATACACCATTTTTTGTGAGAACCCTTGCTTTGTTTTTCCAAATATGAGTTTTTTTGGGGTTAAATGATTAAATACGACTTGGTAAAGTTGACTGTCTCATGATACTGTCTCCAGAAATGTCGAGGAATTTCATGGGTCTGACCACATGTCTGCAAATTAATCTCATGAAAACCCTTGCCTGGAATATTCCACATCTATCTGAAAACGCACATATGTATTCCTACAAGTGAGGAATTATTATTATGAAACCCTTGGTTAATTTCTTGTGCACATTTCTGAAAACCCAAGTGTGTAATCAATCTACCTCTATTGAAATTAATATCCTATTGTTGTTGAATACAACACAACTTATTTCATTTTTTGTACAATGTGCTTTGAACATTGATGGAAAAAAATGGAATACCAAAAAAAAAACATTAGTCATATGCATTAATCGGACCCCAAATGAAGATTAATTAGGGTGTAATGTGTTTGGTGTTTTCTACTAAAGTAAGGAAATTAATATGTAGGAGTGATTTTTAATGGGCGCCAAAATGATTTTATAAGGTGCTAACATGAATTAGAGCCATTGACTTTTGAGCTGATTTGAATGATATAATAGTTTTATTTAAATGTTAATAGTGACACAATTAGCACTGTTTTCTATTTTTCACTGTATATTAGTGATTTTATTTGTAATTATATCTCTCTAATTATATGTATATGATCATAATTTTCTAACACTTTATGGCTTACAATGTACAAGATTACTAACAATCATGGCACCAGGGCAGAAGAGGAAAAGATCGAGTGGGAGGCGCTTGATTAGAGTACCTCATGGAGTGACATTCAATGTTCCAGATGTTGTTGATGAAGAGCCAACAGCGAACATCAATGAGGAGGTTATTTCTGAAAATGCACAACAGACCAATGAAAATGATGGTTTTGAACTTGTTCTTCATAATACTAAGGTAGAAATGGAACCGCCACCTACTGACCATGTGACAACCCCAGATCTGTGCATGAAAACTTGGTCTATGGATGACGTGGAAAAATCCATTGCAGATGTTGAGGACAATCGAATGTCAATCAGAGGTTCAGTGATCAATGGGGAATCTTGCCTAGCAGTTTACGGGCATGGATCAATGGTGTGACATCCACAAAAAGAAGGGGGCCTCGAACAATCCTAACTGACGAAGAAGAAGCTAAAATTGTGCAGTGGTGTAAATATATGGCTAATATTGTCCATGGCCTTCAAGTGTCACAACTTAAGTCAACGGTAGTCGAAATGGTTGGAGCAAGGCCTAACCAATTCACAAATGGGATACCAGGGAGGTCATGGTGGGTTGGCTTTTGTCAAAGGCATCCTAATCTAACAATTCGAACACCCGAAGGAGTGGACACAGATTGAGCTATAATGCTATGCCCATAAATAGTTTCTCCATTCTATGATAACTTGGAGGAGTTGTACAACAAACATAATTTTATGGGCCCAACAAAGTATGGAACTGCAATGAAACGGGTGTGTAGGCTGGCATAAACTGTGTAATTAGAGTTATTGCAAAAATAGGGATGAAATATGTTCCACAAATAATTTCTAAAAGCAGAGAATGGATCACTATTCTAGCTTGTGTTAGTGCAGCAAGTCAAGCTATACCCAGTTACTATTTGTTCAAGTCCAAAAGGAACATTAGAAACTATATTGTTAACTGTGAGCCAAGGGCATGCATGGCAATCCAAGAGCATGCTTGGATGACCAAAGAATTATTTGTGGAATGGTTAAAAAAATTTGCAAGAAATGTCCCAGGAGGGGTGCCACCAACCAACACACAACTTCTCATCTTTGATAGTCATGGCAACCATGTGGCATTCAAAATGATTGAAGAAGAAAAGACTATGGGAATAGATCTGCTCACAGTTCCAACACATTGCAACCACAAATTGCAGCCCCTTGATGTTAGCATGTTCTCACCATTTAAGAACTACTTCAAACAACAAAGGAGTATATGGCTCTTTGAAAATCCTCAACTTGACATTGGAAGGGTAAAGTTGGCAACACTTGCCAACAAAGCTTTTGCACAAGCTTTGACTTCTAATAACATTGCAAGTGGTTTTAGAAGAATGAGAATTTGGCCATTAGATAGACATGCATTTGAATTGGATATGGAGCCAAGCCAAGATTTCATGGTTGATGAGGAAAAAACCACATTGGGAGTAGAAACAAAGGGTGATACAGCTAATGATGAGGCACAGTTCATGGCAGCGAAAACATGTTTGAGGATAGCAGGTTGGAATGAGGAATAGATTGGATAGTTTGTGGACACCTTTTTTGCAAGCATTCCCCCAAATCCAACAAATAAAGAAGGATATTTCCCAGAAAACATTGAGGCAGCAGAAATTGAGTAAGAACCAGCAATTCAATCATGTAATCAGGCAGCTGAAAATGAAGAGAGTCTCAATCTGCCATCTGAATTTCAAGATGTAGCTTTGAACCTAGAGGTACATCTCAATTTCAATCAAGTAGATGAAGGGTTTTCCATGCCATCACCACCAGATTTTGATCCTGAAGATGTCATCCATTACTTCACAACTAGCTGAAATTGGGAGGCTGAAAATGATGATGAGGATGGACTCGAAGGTAATAACTCAAGTGACGAAGAGGCTGACTATGTGCCATGCATGACTCAATTCAATGATCAACAACCAACAGGCAAGAGAAGCATTTTTTTGCAACTCCCAATGAAAAGGGTGCACCAATCATCTAATATAGGTCGCAATGGGGTCTTACGACTTAGTAGGTAGTCTCAAATTTTGACATCAAATGATTTCTTCAATTTTCTCAATGAACAAGAGGCATAGAAATGAAGAAACCAAGAATTGCAGCAAAGGAAAAGGGAGAAAATGGTTGAAAAGAAGGTAGAAAGAGAAGAAATCCTCGCACATAGGGAGGCAAAGAGATTGGAGAGTGCTACAAAAAGATAGAAAACTGCAGAGGAGAAGTTGAGGCAACGACATCAAAAGGAGCTTCAAAGGGAGCAAGCAAATATTTCTCAACAATTGAAGGAAAACCAAAAGCAAGCAGAAAGAGTAGAAAGAAACAGAAGTAAGAGTACTCCTATAACTCCTCTTCCAAGTCAACATCCAATTTTAAGGGACATGGTTAACATTTTGGCTTCAGCCTTTGCTACTCTTAGCAAAGTACAAAACGGGTCTTCTGAAGGCTACTCCACAGTTACAACTCACTCCAGAGGAAAATCATGCATTGCTTGCTTGTATAGCAAGTGCCATACATAACAATCTGCAGTCCTTAACATCTTATCTAGTTGATGTGGAGTCAGTTGACCCCCAAGGACACACCAATTCTTAATCAGATCTGTGGATGTCTGATTAGGATTTTTTGTTGTCAACTTTTTGACCTCGAAGTGTGCTAGAGTGTTTTTTGTAAAACTGAATGCTAGTCTATTGTATTGGACAACCAAAGGATCTAGTAGTCTATTGTATTGGATAGTTAAAGGATACTAGTGTCTAAGTTTGTAGAACTGAATGGTAGTTTGTTGTCAACTTATATACTTTGATGTCTGTCAATGTCTTTTTTGTAAGACTGGAGACTCCTTGTCTTCTTTCCAACTTTTTCTTAATCATGTTTATGTTGTAATAAATTTGAGAGCTGTCCAAGTTAATGATCTATGCTTTTGTGATTCGAAATCGATTTTGTGTTGGTTGTATTCATCTATCATTTTGTTGGATATGTGTTTTTTGTATTCATCTAACTAACATTGTTGAAAATATAAATGTACATTAAAAAATGTATGTAATTGAAATTCAGAAAATTATGTACATATAAATATATATACTATATATGGATATACATAGTTGTGTGTGTGTGTGTGTGTGTGTGTGTATGTATACGCAACTAATTATATGCATACATATATATATTACTATATATCTATATGTAGCATATCCATAAATTGTAACTGTAAGTGTAAGAGGAAATCAATCTAATTGTAAATTGTAAGTGCAAGTTTATAATGAATAAGAAAAATGAACATCATAAATGAACACAATGTCTACCAGGTCACAGCCAAAGTAAACTCTTGAAAGTCTTGAGTTGAAATGTCATATTGCAATTTGAAATGCTCTTTACAACCTTCCTAGTTGTGTATACATGCATACATATATATAAATATAAATATATATATATATATATATATATGTATGTATGTATGTATGTATGTATGTATGCATGTATGTATACACAACTAAGTATATGCATACATATATCTATACATCTATATGCAACATATCCAAAAATTAATCTATTTGAAATTATAAAATTTTCAACACCTACACTTGGAAATCAATCTAATTGTAAATTTTAAATGTAAGTTTACAATGAATATGAAAAATGAGCATTATAAATGAACAATATGTCTACCGGGTCACAACCAAAGTAAAGTCTTGAAAGACTTTACCTGAAATATAATCTTACAATTTGACATGCTCTTTACAGCCTCCTAGCCATTTTACATGCCTGCCTGATCAAACAAATATAATAGAACAAACAAACATGGACAATAGTTATTGAAATAAATAAAAAGACATACTAGTTAGTGAACAATATAGAAAAATAATTGAAACATAGAGCCATTTGAACAAACACATTTACCAAACTGCCCACCATGAACATTGTTGCACCACCTCTCCTTGTTCTCCCATGCCTACAAGAAAATATTTACAACCACGGGTAGTCACAACCAAGGCTAGTAACATACAAACATCATAAAACATTTGAAATAATGCATGTACAACAACACATAATTAATCAAGTTCAACATATCAAAAGATCCATATGGAATAGATAAATATATATAAAAACATATAAATGTTAATAGAATTGTATACCAAGATTTATTCAACTTATATTCATTGTTTCTCATCAACCTTGGATATATGAGGAATGTGCAAAGGATGCCATTCAATGGTCTGTAGTATGGAGAGGATATTACTAGAGGAAATTAATTGTGAATGCCACTGGCTGCTATCCCTCTTATTTAGAAATTTGAATCCGACAATTGAATGCATTCAATTTGATTGTTGTGTTTCAAATTTGAATTTGTCGCTACCACTTATGTAGGTTTTTAAAGATGATATGACTAAATTCTACATTATATTTAAATTCGATGTTTATTTGGGGAGCCTTATATATCTATGATTTTTTGCTTGTTTGTATGTATACATCCAGTCATACAAACATAAGCATACATGTAAACACTCATAGAAACACAAGAATACATGCATGTATTCATATAAACATATACATACATATACATTGTAGAAAATCTTTGATATACATTGCAAAGCAAAAAAAACACCTAAATGTGTCACTATTAACATTTAAATAAAACTAATATATCATTCAAATCCGCTCAAAAGTCAATGGGTCTAATTCACGTTGGCACCTTATAAAATCATTTTGGCACCCATTAAAAATCACTCCTACATATTAATCTCCTTACTTTAACACCAGACACCGAACACATTACACCCCAATTAATCTTCATTTGGGGTCTGATTAATGCATATGACTAATATTTTTTTTTTGGGTATCCCATTATTTTCCACCATTTTACCGCGTACTCTCTTTGGAAGGTGTATATATATGTATGTATGTATATATGTATGTGCATACATACATACATACATTCATAAATATATATATGTATGTATGTACATACACACATACATACATACATACATATATGTATGTATGTATGTATGTATGTCTGCATGTGCATACATACATACATACATACGTACATACATACATACATACACATATATATGTATGTATGTGCATGCATACACATACATACATACATACACACATATGTATGTATGTGCATGCATACACATACATACATACATACACACATATGTATGTATGTGCATGCATACACATGCATACATACATACATACATCCATTGAGCAGATTGATATATATGTCTATATCTTTTAACTATCCTTTCAAAATGCAAACAATGGTACTGGTTAATCAATTTTTTTTGCATTTTATTGAATTTGTAAAAGAATGTGTACAATGTACATACATACATACATACATACACACACACACACACACACACACACACATATATATATATATATATATGTATGTATGTATGTATGTATGTATGTGCATACATATATATGTATGTATGTATGTATGTATGTATGTACATACATACATACATATATACATATATACATACGCATACATACATATATATGTATGTATGTGTATGTATATAAGTATATATGTATGTATGTATGTATGTATGTATGTGCATACATACAATCTGGGAAAAAAAACCAGCACCATGACCCAATAAAACCAAACAACACATGGCGAAAAGGTGTGTAAAAGGAATGATTTATTTCATAAACAAGCAGTAATAATTTTTCAATCATCGAATAAACCCATCATGGGCCATGAAAGATGCAGAAGAAAATGATTAACCAGTACCATTGTTTGCATTTTCAAAGGATAGTTAAAGGAAACATGTGTATATATATATCAATCTGCTCAATGAACAAGAGACAACAAACACATAATTTGTAAATGAATGTATAAAACATTGCACAGATTAATTTATAATTTCAAACACAGCTTAATGTGTGTTATATAGGTATATATATATAAATAACATTGTACACATTCTTTTACAAATTCAATAAGATGCAGAAGAAAAAATGATTAACCAGTACCATTGTTTGCATTCCCAAAGGATAGGCAAAGGATACACACATATATATCGATTTGTTGAATGAACAAGAGACATAGAATGTAAAATGACAAATATATGTATGCTGGCCTATTGTATGTGCAATGGAAAGTATAAAAATATAAACAAATGCTAGTCTGTTGTATTGGACAGCCAAAGGAAACGTATTCAAATGCTAGTCTGTTGTATTGGACAGCCAAAGGAAACTTATTCAAATGCGATTATGTTGTATTGGATAGCCAAAGGAAACGTAGTAAATGATATAAAAGAATTGCTACAAAACTTAGGAGAATTCATTTTGCAGATCTTGTAAAGACAACAAAAAAGACCTTAGTTTACTTATAAAGTAAAGTAAAAAGACAATGCATAAATATAAATGTTAAATGCACAACTCATGAAAATACCTATTAGAATGTACAAAGCACATTGTACAGTAAATGAAAGAAGTTGTGCTATATTCAACAACAATAGGATATTAATTTTAACAGAAGTACATTGATTACACACTTGGGTTTTCAAAAATGTGCACAAGAAATTAACCAAGGGTTTCATAATAATATTTTCTCACTCGCAGGAATACAGAAGTGCATTTTCAGATAGATGCGAAATATTCTAGGCAAGGGTCTCATGAGATAAATTCGTTAAGCACATGAATTTGGAAAAAACCAAGCAAGGGTTTTCACAAATACATATGTATTTTAAATGGGTTTGCCAATTTTTGCCCATTGTGTACTGGGTTCCTACAAAAAGGTTGAAGCAAACCAAAAAATATTAATTTGTGGTCAAACCCATGAAATTCCTAATCATTTCTAGAGATAATATCATGAGACAGTCGACTTTACCAGGTCGTATTTAATCATTTAACCCCAAAAAAACCTGTATTTGGAAAAACAAAGCAAGGGTTTTTGTAAAAATGATGTATACTAAATGGGTTTGTCGATTTATGCTCGTATTCACATGGGTTTTTTATAAAAAGGTCAATATAGACCATTAATCATTTTTTGCAGACATGTGGTCAAACCCACAAAATTTCCCTATCATTTCTGCACACAAAATCATGATACAGTCGACTTTACCAGGCTAAAAGTGTGCGGTAAAATGAGGAGAGGAAATCATTTAACCCCAAAAAAACCCATGTGTAAAACACCAGCACTATGACCCAACAAAATCAAATAGCACACGATGAAAATGCATGTAAGAGGAATGATTTATTTCATAAACAATCAATAATAATTTTTCAATCATCGAGTGAACCCTTCACAAGTCATGAAAGATGCAGAAGAGAATGATTAACCAGTACCATTGTTTGCATATTCAAAGGAAAATGATTTTTGATGTTACTTGAAGGCGTGCAGGAGCTGTGGAGAGCAGTTGTCATTTGCTTCCATCGCCATGAGAACCTTCTAGAGAGTGCGCGCGGTAAAATGATGGAAAATAATGGGGCGGCCAACAAAAAAAACATTAGTCATATGCTTAAATCGGACCCCAAATGAAGATTAATTAGGGTGTAATGTGTTTGGTGTTCGGTGCTAAAGTAAGGAGATTAATATGTAGGAGTGATTTTTAATGGGCGCGAAAATGATTTTTTAAGGTGCCAATGTGAATTAGACCCATTGAATTTTGAGCGGATTTGAATGATATAATAGTTTTATTTAAATGTTAATAGTGACACATTTAGGTGTTTTTTTTTTTTTTAAATTGGTGGTTATAGCTAGCGGGTACTGGGATGTTAGGTGGCGGGGAGCGGACGACACCTCTAAAAGGTGTCTTTTTGACCTCCGCATGCATATCCAATGCTCCTGCACTCTACCGAATTGCCCAAAACCCAAAACCTTAGTTATAAGCTCTTAACTCGTGAGCGAAAAAAAACCCATAAATGTTTTTTTTGATTCAACGTACGGTTTAGAGTCTATGGTTGCGCGAAGTTAGTCCTAGCGAATACTGGGTCTTCTCCCCTAGTGGTCACAAAGAAAACACTTTTTTCAAACGGACAAGCAAGGTACCCATAAATGAAGTTGATTATTTGCATGCATTGCAATTTTATGACCATCCATCCTTTTTGTTTATGTTTTATTGTAAATATATACAATGTAAACTTTGTATATAGTATCAAAGTAAAAGATAAATAAGAAAAAGGGAAGCAACACCATGTAAAACTTCATGCATAAAGGCATTTCCTTTCATGGTTATGCTGATTTGTCGACAGTTCTTCTATTTGTTAACCCATAGCTCTTAACCTAATAGAATAGTAGAATTCATTATTGGAAGCATTATCTTAGGTATCAAATATTCTAGTGTTCAATTGGGTATTTGTTTGTCTTTTCAATTTTCGCATGTTTTAGCCTCAAACTACTACACCACATTTATATTTCTAAGTTTAGATCAAATTGGTGAAATTATGTAGAGGGTTTTTTCACTAGTTAAAATTAGAAGATTTGGGTAAGATATATTATAATGCAAATATGGTTGATTATCATATAATTTTGGGTTGGAAATTACTTTTGGAATAAGT
Source organism: Sequoiadendron giganteum (assembly GCA_007115665.2). Classification (NCBI taxonomy): domain Eukaryota; kingdom Viridiplantae; phylum Streptophyta; class Pinopsida; order Cupressales; family Cupressaceae; genus Sequoiadendron; species Sequoiadendron giganteum. Next base: position 86,001,293 of record CM021104.1, read on the forward strand.
AGTATGCAATATATTATATTAAAAAATTAATGATATTAGTTTATAGCTTAAATTATATTTCCAAAAATATTTAGTATTTCTTGACTATTTGTGAACAATTTAGAATTTTGAGTGATAGCAATTTTTTGACTTAAACGATAAGTTTTTGTATATTTATAAATATGTGAATGTATGATTGATCATATAGATTCATTAGGATTTTAAAGTTATGATTATATAAGATATATTCAAGATAATTCAAGATTATCATAGATTTGTGTTGACTATTATTCGTACAATAATAAATTTTAAATGTGAATTATAATTAATTTAAAGAATTGAAATCTTCAAAAAAAACAAAATTAAAATTAAAAAAAACTGATATCAATACTTTTTAATACTCATATATAAAATAATAAAATAATTTTATAGAATTTAAAAATAAAAGTAAAAGAAAACTAACATTGAAAATTACCCTACTCTCCCACGTTCCATCCAATGTCTTTTCTGTGGAAATCTGGTGGAAAATGGTGGGGTGCCTATTTCCACACGGAATTGACTGTAAAAGGTAGTTGCCCGAGAGTGGTAGTCATCGTCGAATGAGACACCTACCCAACCGTAATGCTTTTCTATTAAATTAAAAGCAATTTTCACTTTTGAGAATGGATAAAATGCCACTAGTCTTTGACCAACTGAAGCATTCATTGTTAACTGTTTCTTAACTTTATGGAGACTGAACTTTGTTGGTTTTCTGAATTCTCGTTATTAACTGTATTTTAATCTTTTAATATTCTGTTTGTTTTTCTTTAGTTTCCCATCCTTTATTTTACATTTCCCGCAAAATGTTTGTTTTATAAATACAACTCAGTTTCTTCATTCTCGTGAATTTTTTCCCCGTATGCGTATTGTTCAATTTTCTCCTTGCGAAAACTTCGGTGATATTTATTTTATTTATTATTTATAAATGTTTTATGTTTTATGTTTTATTTATTTATTCTCTTTTCTATAATTTTTTATTTTCTAAAATTATTAAATATTATTCATTGTGAATATCATAAATCAATATTATATATATATTATAATTTATTATTAATATGGATTAAATTAATCTATAATTTCTAATCTTTGAAATTTTAACACATAATTAATGTAGATGGAAGATATTTTTTGTTTGTTAAAATTTATTTGTTTTATTCAATAATTTTAAAGAGGTTATGAATGTTTATATTATGAGAGATTTTAAAAATTGTGTATTTGAAGTTGCGTCTTTATTAAGTACAAATTTGTAAAGAGTTGAATATGAGTATGAAAACATTAATGGTTTGATCTTGGAGAGTACGAAACTTTCTACTTGTTTTTCCTCTTCAAATTTAAGACATGTCCCTCAACCCTCTTTGGACAAAATCTACATTCAATATTTTAAAATTGACTAATATAAGTATGAAAAACTTATAATCATGCTTGCCATCATGTAATAGTGGTGACATAGAATCATATATAAAATGTGACCTCAATTTTTTAGCAAGGCTAGGCTCTCCTATCAAATTTGTGTCATCCATATATAACATTAGGATCTTATGAAGGGATTCTTAAAAAAAAAATCTTTTAAGGTTGGCATTGGAGGCAACTGATGGATTATGAAAAAAATATTGATGCATAAAAAGATTTACACATACCCATCCTACCTCACAATACAAAATGAATTATTAAAAATCCAAACGTTGAATTATATAAACTTATCTAGTGGGTTGGGCTTGAATCCCGCAATGATTATATTGTGTCCTTGGAAGTGGGAAAAATATTCTAACTTTTGTTCTATGAAATGTTTGGATATGATTAGGGATGTTTGATATGTTCTTCACTCTCCCCTACTAGAGGATCCTTGCTCAATATCAATCTTTTGGAAGGCTTCATGTATGGTTGAGAAAACCATGTGGGTTAATGACTTTCTTGGTTTGAAGAGCCTTGAATATATGTTGGTTGCATGTATGGAAGTTTCTAAAGGTGATTTTGACTAACCAAGAATTAATAATGATGATGCAATTTTTTCTCCTCTAAAGAAATATTAAATGGAGGCAAGGAATAGAAAGAAGAAAAAAGACCTTTATAAAAGCACACAAACAATGACTTGAAGACCTTCTACTTTGAATAAACCTATGATTTGATTGTAATGATTTAATCTATTAAAAATTAAAAAATTAAAAATAAATCCTCTTTAAATTTGTTTCGGTGAATCAAAGATTACTATAATCCAATCTCAAATATTGTTTTTGTGGCTCTTAGAGTATTAACCCATATTTATTAGAAACACACATACAAACACAAATTATGTTAATTTTTGATATATATTAAACATCTGAATATAAATTATGTAATATATTATTTTTCCTACCCAAATTTCATCTTTAAAGAAAAGATTGAACTACAACCTTAAAACACTAAAACATCAAAGAAAATTGCATTCAAGTTTCTTTAATAATGATGAAAATATACTATCATAGATTAGAACATACATAACATATTCAATTGAACATAGATTGTATGAAACTTTAAATTATCTTCCTAAATGAAACTATACAAAACATAATTTTAAATATAACATTATATTTTAGTTAGTATTTCCTACTACTCATTATTTTGTCTATGAATGCCAATGTTAGTTGGACTAGCGAAAGAAAATTTTCTATGATTTTTTTTTAATCATGACAACAAAATTTGTACTTTATTTTCTTCAAGGAACATAGTGAAAAAAATTGACCTTTATTCTATTAGAATGCATATGCATTGTCCTCATGTGCATGCATTATTTATCAATTATCCAATTGTGAGATAACAATGCATTGATGAATTATTCGTTGAGATTTTAATGTGATGTAGAGTTTCAAATAGAATGTTCAACATATTTACAAAAGCATGATGTATTTATAAAATTTAGATTTATATAACAATGAATCAAATAATTTCTGTACAAGATGATGAATGCGTATTTCAAATACTCTCATAAAGTCTACACGAAGTACAATATATGATGAATATGTTCATGTTTAACTTATTACATCACTTATAGCACTAAAACCCAATGATCAATGAAGAAATATACTAACTTAATAGACAAGCTTTTATATTTTTGCTAAACTATGGAATCTTGATTCATATAAAGACTATAATAAGATTTCAAAAGATTTAACCAATAATATTTAAGATAAATGAAATTTAATCATATAAATTACTAAAAGATATCTATATAAATTATTAAAACTTAAAAAAACAATATGATTCGAGTAGTCTAATAAATTAATTATACCTATTACTATAATTACCTTAATAAAATAAAGCAAAATAAGTGTAAAAGCCGTAACCCCGTACTCGCTGGTGGGTCTTGTTACATATGACTAGAACACGAAGGAAAATCGGCATTATGCTATACACAGTAAATCTATGAACTTTGAAGTGAACAATGGGGTTCTGAATCAGATAACAGAGGAATGGAATTTTTCCCCGAGGGAATTGCGAAAGCAGGACAATGCGAGGAAAGAGAGTTGGATGGCGTAGGCATCTCAGACGACGATGACCTACCATTAGAGGTAAGAGAGTCGCTATACACAGCTACAGGCAAACACAGGGGAACATATGGTAATAAAGCGTCAAAATTCATGATCTTTAACACCTCTGTCATCTTCGGTCTCGCTTTTGGGTCCGGATGCGAACATAACAATCCCACCAGCAACAGCCGCTCCATTTCTTCACTATCGAAATTCCCCTCTAGCTTTTTGTCTGCCGCATCCAAAAGTTTCCCTTGCTCACGCAAATGCCAAACCCAGACCACCAGTCTGAATTTGTGTTCATGTAATTGTAGAGTAGCATCAATGGGTCGCCTTCCGCAGGCAATTTCCAAAGCCACAGCTCCAAAGCTATACACGTCTGACTCGGGACTGGCCTTTCCAGTTTCAATACACTCTGGTGCTAAATACCCACATGTCCCTGCAACGACAGTCGTATGGGAGGCGACGCGATCAGATTCTACCAGTCTTGCCAAGCCAAAGTCCCCCAGCTTTGGATTGAAATTCGAATCGAGCAAGACATTACTGGCCTTCACATCTCTGTGCACAACACGCTGATCCGACTCCTCGTGAAGATAAATAAGAGCAGAGGCTAAGCCACAAGCAATGTTATACCTTCGAGCCCAACTCAAACAGCCCTTGCTTTCATTGAATATGTGATTATCCAGACTCCCATTTGGCAGGAACTCGTAAACAAGAAGCAACTCGCCTTGTTCATGGCACCATCCCAAAAGCCGTACAAGATTACGGTGCCTCAGCCTACTGATTATGGTAACCTCTGAGATGTATTCCTTTTTACCCTGCCTCGATCCCTGGGATATTCTCTTTATAGCCACGGTCTCATTGGTTGTAGGCAAGGTGCCTCTGTAGACACCTCCGAAACCTCCTTCTCCCAGCATTTCATCGTCGCTGAAGTTACGGGTAGCTGCGCTGAGTTGAGCATAAGAGAACTTTCGTGGGCCTTGAGAAAACTGTTCGTCTAACTCTATATCTCCCTCATCTCTTTGATTTTCCCGTCTCGTTTCTATCTGTTTTAAATACGACCACCCGCCAATAAGCAATAAGCACCAGATGCCCAGGAAACAGCCGAAGGAGAATACCCAGATAGTTTTCTTTCTACTATTGGCAGCTCTTGAATACGACGGCTTAGAAGAGGGAATACTGTTCTGAGGAAGAGCAGAGGAGATTTCCCACGAATATGTACAAGAAAAATTCCAAGCTGAGACTGTGTGGGTTTCTATTTCTTTTCCAGTGGATGCGGAGAGGCCAACCCTGACCACCTCCGGAATATAGGTACGCAGATCTATGGGATAAGTCAAAATGGGGCTTTTAGGTTTAGAAATATTATTGCGATTAGCAGAAGGGTTATACAAAAGAAATACATGTAATTGCTTTGTATTCCCATCGTAATCTACCCACGCGTCCCAATCTTTCCAATTTTGGAGAGTATCGTTCAGGAACTTACCTTCAGAGCTGAGTGAAACGTTCGCCACGGAAATAGCTGAATTGACGTCTATTCCCACATGGTTACCATCGGGGTCAAAGCTGTTCTTGAATGTGTCGAACTCGACGGCCACTACCTGATTTGAAGCTTTACCATCTGTGGTTTGGTTGAAGAGGCCCAGCCATTCCCCACTAGCATTTATGGGTGGTTTGTAGTCGAAAGGGGCAATAAAGAAACTGAGTCCGTCCGCTGAATTCAGGCTGGAGTTTCGGATAACGAACTGGAAATACGAGGTAAAACTTGCGAGAGAGCCAGAAGAATTGTCCCATAGAGGAATTGGCTTGTTGTAAGTGGCCCAGCCTACGCTCCATTTCAAATCACTACCGATTTCATTTCTGGTGAGTTGTATTTTGTCCCCTTCAAAGTAAGCATCCGAATCTACTCTGATATCTGTTTGGGGAGGGAAAGCAAAGCTAATGTTTCCTGCGCATGCCATATGAGAGAATAGAGTGACGATCAAGGAGAAGAAAGGGAAGAGAGTCCAAGCAGAGCGGTTTGCCATGGAGTATTCTTGGAAAACATCGCATTTTAATCAGAGTATACTGCTCTATTTTAAAGCTGCACAAATTTTGTCCTCGCAGATATTGTACGGAACGGTGTATACATATACTACCAGCTCTTTGGATTGAATCTGCACCTTCTATGTTTGGAAATTTGAACTACAGCAAGGAGTTGTTTTTAGGTGATCGCCAAATGAAATGGACCTTGGGCCAAGTAGAAAACGTTTATCATGCAGATTCGATTCAAAAGCTTGGGCCGCACTCCATAAAGCAGAGTACAATACTTTACACCTGCCAAATAATCTGGCTTAGAGAAGGTAGTGGAGGAACTGTTGGGTTATTACCATGAATTTGTAAATAGTTGCGACATGACTTGTCACAAAGGATCAATTTTTTTATTTTATATCATTATATGAAATTATTTATTGTTTTTTTTTTTTTCAAAAGACAGTGTATTTAAGCCTTTATATATAGACAACAATATTTATTATGAAGTGAGTATTTGATGTCTATAAAATAATCTTTTAGATTTATTATAAATTATAAAAATAATATTTTAAATTTGTTATAAGGTTAATCAATGAACAAAATAAATTGAGATATTTGTTCATGCATTTTAGGTTATGCAAAGTCAAGGTAGGTAACCATAATTGATATGCTAGTTAGAATATTAACTATGCTTCTATTATAATGTATAGAAGATATAAAGATTCATAGAATATGACAAAGGATTTTAAGATCAAAGATAACATATATTACACTTCCTATGCCACTAACATTTCTAGTATGAATGGGAGTATAATTATATAATTAAATTAATCTTGATTGAATTTATCATGTTTAAATATAAATGAGTTAGGAGGGGAGCTTCAATGTATAATCAATATAGATGAGTACCTTCCAAGGAGTCATAGAGTCACTAGTTCAATGCCCTCTTTATTCTTGTAATTACATTGTTGTGACGGGTTTAATTCATTATTATCTTCTCATACTAATAAAACCAATCATATGTGCTTTTGATAGTTAGGATCCTACATAGTAATCCAATATCTCCTACTATTATTAGCAAAATATTTATACCGCCTCTTAAATAAAAAAAACCATATAATGATTTAAATAAGAAAATGTGTGCAAGGAAATATAATCCTTGTTTGGTTGGGAAAAGGGATCTAGGTCGTAAACCACACTTGTCCCATTTTTTTAGGATTAAAAATTATCTCATATCCACTTGACTACAAACTTGAATGAAAGAGTCAAAATGGTAGACCGGGGTTCTAATCCTTGTTTGTTGTGGGATTTGTGTTAGTTCATTGATTAATTGGATTAATTTAATTTTATGATGCAATGATATTTCTAGGTAAACTATGAAAATGCAATTGTCTATAATGATTTATGAGAAATTGAATACAACAAGATAAAAAAAAATCTAAAATGGCAAAGAGTAGACACAAAGGAACCTAGTGTATAAATTTGAAGCTAAATTCGTTGGTCTAGGTCATGGTGCACCCTAGGTTGTCCTCTTATTTTGTGAAATTCAAAAACACAAGCTTGAGGTCCTTGGTCTATAGCTCTTGTTATCTTGAGGTCTTTGTTAAAACTTCATATGTTGATGAGAAAAAACTAGTTTCTATGTCTTGAAAAATTGTAGGTTTGAATGCATGAATGAGCAACTAGTCCTTTGTCTCCCTCCAATTAGCTTTAGATATGAAATATTACACACATGAAATATGGGGAAGGGTTGTGCCATGTAGAGGCTTTCCTAAGTCAACCACCATTTTGGTATTTCTACTTCCACAATAGCTATGATGATGTACAATGAGAGCTTACCCTTGGTAGGGAAGAGGATAAAGGATAAACAAGTAATGAACTGATTAATGTTGCAACACACAACTCAGATTTGCATTCCTTGATGGATTGAAGTCATGTACTCATCACCTTCAAGAATAATTTGATTTGATTGATTGAATTCTTGCAAGGTTTAGTACTCAAAACAAATGATCACAAAACATGCACAAACTTACATAAAAGAATTATGGATTATTGACATGATGCTTGATATGAATGAACACTTCTAAAATGTTGATAATTTTGCTATTATCTTCTTTTAGGGTGCTCAATTTTGTTCAGTGAAAGTTCTAGGATTTCATTAGTTATGCTTAAGGTTTAAAATGATGAAAATGTCTATTATTTATATGGAATTCTTCTAATTTCAAAAAATCAAATTTCGATAGCTGATAATTGAAATTGGAAATTCAAATTGATTTGTTGAAAAATGTTACTCTATGTTTGGGAAATAGATCAACACTTTTCTCCAAATATCATTCAAGAAAATCCTAGAGATCTCAATCCAAGGATGGAATGGGGGAAAGAGATCTGCAGTAGGGTGTCCTAGGGTATGTTTAGAAATTGAAAAGTGTTTTGCCACCAAACTAGGGCTTGAAAATATAAGAAATATAAATGAAATGCAAAGTACCATTCAAAACCTAACTAAACGACCTAGGAAATGAAACTGAAAAATTAGAATAACAAACAAAGAATGAATAGAGGTGAACCTAGAAGAATGATGAGGTGAAAATAAGCTCCAAAACCTTAAAAACCTGTTGCTTGGTGCCCATTGAGACTCATATGCCAGTCTAGGTGTATCAGTCCCAAACTATGGTTTTTGGGTGCAAACAAGAATCTAGAATTACAGAATCGAGATCTATAGAAAATACCCAAAAATAGGTATACTGGGACTCACACCATAAGTGGTGTATCAGTCCCATTTTGTCACGAAGTGTCCCAAGAGAAAAATTCTGGAGCAAAATTTTGTGAGCTTCTGAAGATAGATCAAATAAGTATTTTCCCACTGGTTTCATGTAGGTAGGTTGGATATATTTCTCTATATCAAAGTTTCTGTGAGCCTTGACAATTTTACATGACAACTTTTGCAACTTTTACAACATTACAATCTTGATATTTTTGAAGGCTTCAAATCCACTTTTTCTTCAACCTATAAACATGCAATCACACAAAGAGAGAGAGAGAGAGAGAGAGAGAGAGAGAGAGAGAGAGAGAGAGTTTTATTGTTATGGAATAGGGTTTTTCCTTGGTCAAAGCCCGTTTAGGTAATAAACCAAAAGATGAAACAATGAAATAAGGACATGAAACATGAAATGTTGATACCTTGGATGATGTCTTGGAATACAAATCTGCAAACTAACTTGAAGTGGCCATGAAGAATGTAGATCTTGATCCCAAATTGGATGTGAAACAATTCTTGCAAATGGATCTTCAATACTACATCAACAACATTAGCTCAACCACATGCTTGATACATTATGATCTTGGCACGATGATGGATCCTGAATTGCTGCAATAAATGATGAAGAAATCTTCCCTTGAATGCTCTAGAAATATTTTGGAATATCCTATAATGCTCTTGTGAATTCTTGTAATCACATCTTGCTATTATGAATTCTCTCTTAAAAGTCTTAGGTGAAAATGAGTGGAATAACCTTGTATTTATACTTGTCTATGCCAAATTTCTCAAAATTACAACACTACAAGTTGACATCAGATCTAGGAGAATAAAATCATGGTAGGAATTTGAATTTAATTTAATTTAATGCCACATGGGACTCATACACCAAAATTAATGTATGATTCCCATTGGGATAGGCTTTGGGAGACATTTTCAAGAAATTTTTAGATTGATGTGAAATCCAGATCAGGGCCTCAAAACTTAGGTGGGAATCATACGCCCAAGGTGGTGTATGAGTCCTAGGTCACTAAATTTGGTCCATACAATCCAAAATTAAAATAAATCTTATTGGTTACTTGATGTATATCAGGATTATCCTTAGAAAGATGCATTAATTAAGGCTTGTGGATGCAAAATAAGGCCAAATAAGGTGTAAAGAAGCTCAATTTATTAATGAAGCCCTAGATTAGTGTGAAATTTTTAGGATACACTTTACAACATCATAAATAATGCACCATGAAGTCCATTTAGTTTCCAAGGGCCCAAAACTTAATGTGAATAAATACAGTTTACAACAATAAATTAAGGAAAAATTAGGTCAATTTAACTTAAAAGGGCCCTAAACCTAATGTGAATGTGTAGAAAGCATTACAACACTAGATCAATGTGGCATTAGGTTCATTTTAACATTAATTATTCCCAAATTATGTGTGAAAATGTAAAGGATGAAATTTTTCTACACTATGTATTTAGCCCCAGTTTAGTGAGAGGAGGAACTTACTTCAAAATCACACTAAAGTAGAAATTCAAGAGGGGTCCATGTTTACTAATGTGTATGGTCTAGGATGACAAAGATCAAGGTGATGGTCAAGCTACCAAGATCCAAGATCCTACGTCAAACCAACATAAGCACAAAGGGACACACAAAAGGTGTTTGTTATGCAACAAAACAAGATACACAAACATGCAATGTCAAAGACATAAAGATGAAAGAAAAGGGAGGAATTTAATGTGGACCAAGCTTCGACTGTTTTTCTCGCATGTTGTGGATCAAATGTAAGCTATTTTTCCAAAAAATGCATGCTCACTCTAAGGCAACAAAACTTGAGCCTATCCACTGGGTGAGTATCCTAAAAGGGTGAGACACATACACACATGGCCAGTATGCGCTCACACACACAAGCAAGTGGTTATGGGAAATTCATGCCTAATTTTGACTTCCCATTCAACTAGACCAAAGCTATACCTCCTAATAACTTTGATAAGGCACCACAAAACAATGGAGTTTGAGCTTGATGAGGCAAGAAAAATCTTTGTATGCTCAATACTCATGAACAACAAGATAGATCCACAGGAAAGACAAGTGTGTTATGCAAGGTGGCCATATAACTAAAATTATAATGGGGTATGTGATGGATCATAAGGGTTAAAACTAGGCCTTTAAGTGGCGATGAAAATTCAGAAAATTAGAGTTAGGAAACTTGACATAAAAATTTGAATAGGTTATTAACATAATTTGAAAAATATGTAAAAACAAAAGTTGTAGAAAATTGAATGTAGTTTCTAGGACACTATTCCTTTTTTTGAAAAAAGTAAATTTGTTTTGAGAAAATTTGAAATTTCAAGGTAGTGGTATTAAATTTTTAGGAAAAAGATAAGAATAATATGTCTGTCTGACAACCCTAAGTACATGCCCCGTCTTAGCAATACTGGACTTCACTCTACCATTTGAACTTCAGTGCGATGCCTCAGGAGAGGGAATTGGAGCAGTTCCTATGCAAAAAAGACACCCAATAACTTTTGAAAGCCGTAAACTTATAGAAGCTGAAAGGCACTTTTCCATTTATGATAAAGAGATGTTGGCCATCATGCATGCCTTGGCAGTTGAAAAGGGACTCATCTAGGAATTCTGATACGAGCGGGTTGTCCGTGTGGAGGGGAGCTTCTGCTAGCTGGTATATAATAACTTGTTCTTTGATCACCTTTCGCTCAACATACTCAATATCATGTTTGGATAGTATCATTACGCATTTAGCCATTCCGCCTGTGAGCATTGCTTTTAATAATAGATATTTCAGAGGGTCTATCTTGGCAAAAAAATTTGTAATTTTTGTAATTTTTTTCCATGTAAATAATTAGTTATGATTTTTTATTAGAACTTTTCAGAATTATTAAAACATTTGTGTTTGACCACAATAACTTGGTCAAAAAATTATGATTTTTTTTTTATTTTATCCTATAGTATGTGAAGCATAGAATGTGGTACATGATCTTGTAGATTCAAAAAAAAGTTAAGTAATTTGAAAGTTATAGAAGTTTTTCAATCAACCTATCAATCAAGACTTTAGATGTAATGTAGGTAGAAAATCAATAATAATAATTTATTAAATTCAAAATAAGGAAAAATTTATATTGGTGGAAAGCTCACAAGTTTTTCAGAAAACCCTTTTCGTTTGATGAAATTCAAGTAAAAACGAAGTTGTCAACCACAAGGGCGAACTTTGGAAAACTAAAAAAAATCAAAAACATATTTTTTGGGTTGACTTTGCAGGTTAGGTAATTTTGAACCAAATCCTGAGCCAATATCCATTTTGGTTTGGTAATAACAAACCAAAACGAATATCCGTTTTTTTTTCTAAAATGGACATCCATTACATAACAGATATCCATTATTTATATTTACTTATATTATTTATAATACATAATATTATATAATATGTATTATATGTAATATATTATATTATTATATCATATATTATATATTATATATATTATAGATATTGATTATTATATATAGTATATAGTATACATATGAAATATTATATATTATATTGATATTATGTAATCTATAAAATATATACTATATATATTATATAATATTTTTACTACATAGTATACATTATATATTTATTGATGTGCATCCAATTAACAAGAGAGGGAGAGGGAGTGGGAGGGAATTGAGAGAGGGGGGGAGAGAAAGACCTAAGAGGGAGTGAGAGACCTTTGAGGGATGGGGAGAGAGAGTTGAGAGGGAGAGAGAGAGAGAGATAGTTGAGAGGGAGAGAGGGAGGGATAGAGGGAATGGGGGAGAGAGAGAGAGGGAGAGAGAGAAAGAATTGAGAGGGAGAGAGATAGATTCTTCAGACAGGAAGAGAGAGAGTCTTTAGATGGAGAGAAGGAGGGAGAGATTCCAAGAGAGAGAGAGACTTGAGAGGGATAGAGCAAGAGTGAAAGAATTGAGAGGGAGAGAGATAAAGTCTTCAGATGGGGAGAGAGAGAGTCTTCAGATGGAGAGAGGGAGGGAGAGATTCCAAGAGAGAGAGACTTGAGAGAGATAGAGGGGGGCCTGAGAGTGAGAGGGAAAGAGAGAAAGAGAGATAGACCTGAGAGGGAGAGAGAGAGAGAGAGAGAGAGAGAGAGAGAGAGAGAGAGAGAGAGAGAGAGAGAGAGAGAGAGAGAGAGAGAGAGAGAGAGAGAGAGAGAGAGAGAGAAGTTGTGAGGGAGAGAGATAATTGAGAGAGAGAGAGAGAGCAAGAGAGATAGAGACTTGAGAGAGAGAGAGAGTGAGAGAGAGAGAGAGAGAGAGAGACTTGAGAGGGAGAGAAGGAGGGAGAGAGAATGATTTGGGAGACTTGAGAGAGAAAGGGGGGAGGGACTTGAGAGTGAGAGGGAGAGACAGATAGATAGTTGAGACGGACAGAGGGAAGTAGAGAGAGAGGGAGAGAGGGAGAGAGGGAGGGAGGGAGAGGGATAGAGTTGAGAGGAAAAGTGTTTTCCCGTGTTGGGACCATCTAGAATAAGAAGTGATACAAACATTAAAAAAAAACCATTACAACTCAATTCAACATTCATGCCATTAAAACCTTCAAGTTTAATAACATGTCATTAGATAATTCATGTAAAAAGTATAAAATGATCATGAATGAAAATCACTATCTTTAGAATCATGATACATAAAAAATAATATTATTTACATCAAAGGGGTTTGATGCAACTTTCAAACAAAATCCTTAGAAGACATCAAGATACATGTTAATTAGATTGTTCATGTTAAATCTATACAATAATTATGATCAACAAATAAGACATCAATCAACCATGATGCACGAATAAACACTAAATTAATAGATGAATTAATATTTATTACTAAATTTTTGTCTCATCATTATACTATTATATTCATAAATTCAACACTAAAAATATCCATCCAACCCAATTGTTTATAAAATATCCATCCAACAAAATTCTTTATAAAATATCCATCTAAGATCATTTTTTATAAAAATAAGATCATTGTCTTAAGAAATTTTTGCGACTCTCACTTGCATCTCTTCACTTATTTTTGTTTTACTCTTTAGATTGAGATTGTCTCCTTTCCTCTAGCCATTGTTCATGCTCGTCTACATCCACTTCCATGGACCTAACCGCATCAACAACAATTTGCATTTTTTATGCAAAATGCCTCAATAATGGGTGAACACATTCTTCATTTTGAATGGCACTAACACGATCCTAAATGGTTCTAACATTCACATCGACATGTTCTCAAAAGCGAGCACCATCAAATGAAGGTGGTGGTGGGGGGTTATGAGGTGGAGTGGGTGGAGCTAGAGGGCATCAATCCATGATTTAGTTATAAGTGAACCTGCATTAAATTTGTAATTTGAAAATGTAAGCTGCATGTTTAAAGGTCCCCTTAAACCATTCAATATAAATGACTTGATTGAGTAAAAATGAAAAAATGTGTAAAGATCTTTTATGTTTAAGGCATGTAAATGGAAAACAAATAATTGTTAAAGTGATGTGAAATCTCATTTAAAAATACAATAAATTTTTACCTCGCTGCAATGTGGAAGTGTTACTTGCTCCAAATTGATTCAACAAAGGTGGAAGTATTAAGCTCCAAATTACCAATGTTTTGTGAGGTTGTATACATAGTTAGTAATGGTTAAATAAAATTTGTCCCTGCAGCCATAGGGAAATGAGAAAATTTAATGGGAAATAAGCGATGGGTTGTGCGGGAGGCTATTATTTGTATATGATACAATATGATAGGCTCATGAATAGCCCATTAATTATTACCCATTCACTTTTCTCATTTCCCTATGGCTGTAGGGACAAGTTTTGTTTGGTCAGTACTAACAATCGATCTAGACTCACAAAGTATTGGAAATTTAGAGACTTCCAATAAGGATTATTTCTATTTTGAGAGTTGAGGAGAGTCAAAATAATTAAAAAAATTAAAAACAAATTGTTTAGCAAAGAGTTACTAATAAGAATAAGAAACAAAGAGAAAAAATAAGAAAAACATGATAATAATTGATAAAGATGAAGTAAAAATAGACAAGAATATAAAACAATTTATAAAAATGCAAAAAGGGGATAATGAAGGTTATATTTTATGTTTTTTTAGTGTGCTAGGTTAAATTTTCTGCTTTTTTTCTAGTAATTAATGTTCACTTTTTTTGTTTGATGTTTTTTATTTGTTTTCCACTAACTAGGGTTTCAAATTTATTTGTAAGTTTAGATGGAAATGAGAAAAATCAATAAAAATACAAAAATAAAAATAGAAAAATTAAATTAATCACTAATTAACAAAAAAAATGCAAAAATCACATACCTAGAGGTTGCGAAAAATGAGGCAAGGTTCATGAAAATGAGGAAGATTTCACATTATAAAGTGCTCAAAGAAACAAATATCCATTATAAATGGATATCCGTTTATTATAAACTAAATTTATTGTAATATACAATAGTATATTTCACATATATTATATATTATATATTATATAATATATAATATATTAAATATAATAATATATATTTATAGCATATAATATATATGTTATATATATTGAATATTCTATATTCTATATATTTTATATTAAATATTATATATATTATATATATGATATATAGAGAGAGAGAGTGGGAGAGAGAGATAGGGAGAGAGTGATGGAGGGAGAGAGAGTGGGAGAGGGAGGGAGAGAGATAAAGAGGTTTAGGGTTTAGGAGAGAGAGGGAGAGGGAGGGAGAGAGAGGAGAGAGAGGAGAGAGAGAGAGAGAGGGAGAGGGAGAGGGAGACATAGGGAGAGGAGAGAGAGAGAGGAGGAGAGAGAGAGAGAGAGAGAGAGGGAGAGGGAGAGGGAGGAGGGAGGGAGAGGGAGAGGGAGAGGGAGAGAGGGAGAGAGAGAGAGGGAGAGAGATGGATAGAGGAGAGGGGGGGTTTAGGAGTTTAGGGAGAGAGGAGAGATAGAGGGGGTTAGAGA
Organism: Sequoiadendron giganteum; assembly: GCA_007115665.2. Lineage (NCBI taxonomy): Eukaryota > Viridiplantae > Streptophyta > Pinopsida > Cupressales > Cupressaceae > Sequoiadendron > Sequoiadendron giganteum. The sequence continues at coordinate 86,016,568 of CM021104.1, forward strand.
GAGAGAGGGGGTTAGGGAGAGAGAGAGTGGTAGGGAGAGTGAGAGAGAGGGAGAGTGAGAGAGAGGGAGAGAGAGGGAGGGAGGGAGAGAGGGAGAGAGGAAGGGAGAGTGGGACAAGATATATTATATTTTTATTATATTATATATTATATTAATATATAATATATATCATATAATAATATATATTATATATTAATATATAATATATAATATATAGTAATATATAATATATTGTAATATGTAATAAATATATATATCATATATGATAAGAAATAATAATTCATCAAAATCAAATAACAGATATTTGTTTTCTTTTTGGGGGGATTGTGTCTACTTACGGGTATGTAGGCTTGGAGTCTATTAAGTGGAAAGCATAACATATATCTATTATTGTTTTTGTTTAGGGGGACTAACAACAATATATATTTATATATTATATTTTAATATTAATATATTATTAATATATAATATATATATTTATTAACATATAGTATACATTAATATATATTATACTTTAATATTAATAGAGTATTAATATATAATATATGTATATATATGTATATTATAATATAATATATATTGATATATATTATATATTAAATTATAATATATACTATATATTATATATTAAAATATAATATATATTGATATATATTATATATTCAAATATAATATATAATATATATTATATATTAATATATTATGAGTTTGTAATTTATAACAATGTGAGTAACGAATATTCGTTTTGTTCTTGAGGATTGTGTAGATTTGTGGCCATGTAGACTTGCGGGCATGGCAAGTGGAAAACATTTAATGGATATCTATTTCAAAGTGGATATCCATTTTTTGAGTTATATAAAAAACAAAAAAGGGATTGCTTTAAGTATTTCAATGGTCCCTACATGCTATTTTTCATGAAATTATTGTTCTTTCTATCTGCATCAGGTGAAATTCATCTTTTCAAATATTCTCTAACAGTTTTTTAGAATTCCAATCATTTGTGTGTGCATTTTTGTTTGTGGAATGAGGAGCAGTAGTTAGCATAAGAGAAAAGGTAAAATGAAACTTATAGCAGATCAAATTGAAGCATATAGAGAAAAAGATAGAGAAAGTCATAGAAAAAGAAGACAAGGAATACAAAATATTCAAATTGAACCTTCTTCAGAAACATTAAATGTTAATTCAAGTGAGGATGAAATATAAAATGAAAATATTGAACATCATATTGAAATTGAAAATGAAAACATTGAAATTGAAAATGTGGAAATTGAAAATGAAAATGTGAACAACATTGAGAATGAATATGTTGTTGAAAATTTTATTGAAAATGAAAATAAGGTTGAAAATGAGATTGTTATTGACAATGAAAATGTTTAAAATATTGAAAATAGTGAGAATGAAAATGTTAATAATATTGTATTTGAAAATGAAAATGTTGATAACATTGAAATATTGAAAATGAACCTTATGTAACCCCTATTTACAAAAAACCCCTAAATGGTTGGTTGAAATAGATGAGAACATAATTGATAATCTTCAAGGAAAAGGTCACAACAAACGGTTTGTTTGTGGGCTATGAAAATGTTCAACGAATTATTCTTTCATAAGACATTAAATGAACAATGCCAATTTTTTGTGCAATTACTTAAGATTTACAAAATGAGACCATTATTAAAAAAAAAATGAAAATTCGTCTTACAAAAAAATTGGAAAAAAATAGTCTTATTGTGAAAAATCTTTTTAATTCTCTAACCTCTATTGGAAAGACTAGTAAGTAAAAATATAAAAGGGTTGCTTGAAGAGTGATCACAACCTACCTAGTAAGCCATCATGGGTATGTGCAGGATGATCATGGAAAAAACAGGCCCTTAAGTTTCAATAAAATTCAGAAAATCAGAGTTTGGCAACTTGACGTAAAAATTTGAATAAGTTATCTATATTATTTCAAAAATATGTAAGAATAGAATTTGTAGAGAATTAAATTTATTTTCTAAAATACTAGGTTTATTTCAAAAAAAAAATCTATTTGGTTAAAATTTAAAATTTTAATGAAATAGTACTTAAATTTCAAGGAAAAAATAAGAAGTAGGTGTATGTCTGACCACCCTAACCACAATAAAATGATAATATTTTTTTATAATATTTTAGACATAATTATGGGACTCATGTACCGATGTGATGCATATTTTTTTATAATTTTTTTCCTAGTAAATAATTTATTATGATATTTTTATTACAAATTTTAAAAAATATAAAAACTCATATGTCTAACCACTTTAACTTGGTCAAAAATTCATGAAATTCATTTTTTTTCTAATCCTATAGTATGTGAAGCATAAAATGTGACACATGTTTTGCATTCAAAAAATGTGATATTGTTTGAAAGTTATAGATGTTTTTCAATCAGCCTATCAATCAGGACTTTAGTCGTAATTCAAATAGAAAATGAATAATAATTATTTATTAAATTCAAAGTAAAGCATAATTTATATTGGTGAAATTTTGAGAATCTTCTTTAAAATCCCTTTTCGTTTCATCAATTTTGGGTAAAACAAAAAAGTCGTCAGCCACATGGGCCATCATATCACTTAGATATTGCCACTTTCTAGCCCATCATGATCCTGCACATACCCTCATTTGAGAAATTCTTGTTTAATGAGAGAAACTTGTATTAATTTTGAATTAGATCGTAAAACATTGAAAAGAGCACTCTCAAGAAGAGGAAGACTCGATAGTGATTTTCAAAATGATACGTGGGCTCTTAGTGGGAGGCTTCCATGTGTTGATAAAAAGATAACCAATAATGTATAGATGCAAATTGAACAATATTGTAATTCTCACTCTAGAGTATCATCGAATGTAAAGAATGTTTTAAAGTTACAAATTGGTAATCGAGATCATACATTGCATCATAAACATTTTTTGGAATGTAGCAAAATAATTGTATACAATTTTTTTTGTCAAGAACATCCACATTTGCAAATATCACAAAGGGATTGTGAGTCTTGCAATCCATTTTATTGTTTTCCTATGGAGGTTCGTAATAGATGTTGTAAATACCATGTCGATTTTTCAATGTATCATGAATTTCTATGCATATTCATTCTACTATGCATACTGATGAAATTTTGTAGGTGTGTCATGCAATGCAACTTCCCAAGTCATCTAGGGAGTTGTTAGATTCATTTTTATGCATTAGAGGTGATGGTTTCTTATTTTATAGAAATGATTGTTTAAATGGAATGTGTTTTCAATGTGGTGGTTTATCAAAGTTTGTAACATGATTTCATGAGGGTAGCGATCATGATTTTGGTAACAATTTTTTTGAGAAAAACAAGTATGAGATGGTCAAATACACATTGAAGAGTGGACGTGAGGGTTCTAGATGTGAGCTGGTTGCAAGAGAGGTAAGTATTGATGATTTTATTTCAGATTTTAAGAAAAATCTTTTCTATATGTATGCAAGGCATAGTGACAGGTCGTAGTGGTTGGATCAGAAATTCAGGATGTGTAAGGACTCTTTCCCCATTGGAACTATTGTATGTGTAGTTGATTTTGCTGAAACTTACACATTGCAACCAAAAAATGAAGTTCAATCACAATATTATAATTCTATTCAAATTGATATCTTTTGTCCACATAACATATAGGCATGCCCTTGATGGTAAAAAGGAGGACAGGAAGATAATTAGGGAGTACCATTTTTACATGAGTGATGATAGATCTCATTCATCCAAGTTTGTACAACATTGTTTTGAATTTTTTTTTGAGTTATTGCAAGAAAAAGGAATTGGGTAAACCCATAATAGTGGTTTAAAATTTTTATGAGGAAGGAAATTTGAGAAAATTCTCATGCATTGAAAATTTCATGTTTAAAAGGGTTCGTTCGAACTAGGGGGTTCACATGAAGCCAAAAGAGGGTTTCGATCGAAACCCTAGTTCGAGTGAACCCCCTTTTGCATGGTGGGTTCGCTCGAACCCTGTGATGCCACGTTCCCTTATGGGGAATTAAAAAAAAATGGGGGTTCGAGCGAATCCCCCTTCACCCTTTCAAGCGAGGGGGGTTCGCTCGAACCCCCCTTTTTTGCCCTTCTCCCCCTCTTCCACCAATTTTTAGTAGAATTCTGCCCTTCGAAGCTCGGGTTGAGGATGAAAATGGAGGATACTTCACAAACCCAAATGGAAGATGGTATTTCTCAGAACGAGCTATCCAACGAATTAAATTTTAATATGTTTTGGTTTTATTATGTATGTGTTTTTTTAGTTTTATTAAACATAGTTTTTTCACCGAAAGTGAAGCTCTCTATTTTGCACATGTGGAAAAATAGCAGATCATCAAAATAAAAAAATTTAAAATACATTGAGGCTAGGTATTGATGTCCTTGATCCATTAAAAAAATAAAATTAATTTCAATACATAGAAAAAAAGTTATGTTGTATACAATCCGCCTATGTCTGAATTGCAATTGGTTTGACTTCAAAACTTGATTAAGGAAAAAATATTCAATTAAAAACTATGAGACCAAATGCAAGTGCTAGATATCATAGTTACAAATCTAAATTTGAAAAAATTAGAATTTTATCCTTTATACAAAATATGTTATTTTGTATATGATGAGCGTCACTTTTTAAAAATGTTGTTTTTTGAAAAAAACTAGTTTTCGTGGGAGATGGAAAAAAAAAGTGCAATCTTATTCCAAAAATTTTGATAAAAATATTTTAAGAATCTACAGACAAAATGTGATGAGACTCTAGTTTTCATCATCTTCAAATTCCTCATGGTTTAGCCACTATAGGTGCCCAAATATGAAGATTTAGTTTAAAATAATAATTGTAGTGTCCAGTTTGGCCAAAAATTGTAAACCACTATTGTGGGATCACCCAATTACAATGGGTCAACATCTGATTTGGTTAGATAATCGCATAGGGAAATTCAAGAATTATCACATGTTTTATTGGTTGATAAGGATGCATATAGAGAGGGGTGTACCACATATTTGGAGTTTTTTCGAAGCAAGGCATGGAAAAGGTGAGCATGATGACACACATGCATGTGTGAAGAGATCTTTGGTTAAGGAAAAAATGAATATTAGAGGTGGTGCAACATTCAGTGATGCACGTTCTATTGTGGATTGGTGTAATTATGCACTATCATGAGGAGGGACAATTTATTCATGAGTGTGTAGGTTCTTTTGGTTGGTTGAGGATGGCACATTGGGAGACATAATGGAATATCAAAAAATTAGAGATTCTTTAAAGATGCATTCATTTTGAAGCTCAAATGTGAGTGCATGGACCATATGGAAATGAGACATGGCTTGTTTTTGTCAAAATTATATTCAGTGTGATTGGGATCAATGCAAGTAAAGTGAGTGTGTAGATACATGGATTCCACAATACCTAACCCCTTTATTTGTAGCACAATCCTCATTAGAATATGTAATGGAAAGCTCACTTGACTATGATCATCTTTCAAATCTTGTACAACTAGGACATGTCTATGTTGTTGTAGCACTATAGGGGAACGAAGAGGGATCAAACTATTGGTTGGCATGATGTGTACAGGGAAAGAAAATGCTAACACAACCAATGACAGATGATCATGGGTTCATGTATCCTACCTAGGTTCAGTTGTTCTTTCTCAAACTTCATTGCATTACCATTTCATCATCGTTTAGGTTGTTTACAATATTATATATTTGTTATTCTAAGAATCTATGAAAGTTTCATAACCATTTCATCATCATTTAGGTTGTTTAGCATAATATAGATATTTTATTCTAAGTATATTTAGATGCTGATAAAAAACTTATGGTCACACAAGTTCAATTGTTGGTTTTAGAATTTGGTTGCGAACAAATATGATTAGAAAAAATGGTGTACCTATATTTGAAGACTATGAGAAACAAAAAACCATTCTCGTGTATTCATACTTGTTATAGCAAAAAATGTTAAGTTATTGAGACATCATGCTAGACCAAAAAAAAAAACTATGGAAAATTAGTAGTGTTTATCATGAAGCATTACTGGAAACTTTGAAGGTAAGAGATGATTCTTCAAGAACACTTGAGTAGTAGATCATTTGTTGTATGAGGTAGGTATAGTATTTTTCATAACATTTTGATACTGTTTATCTACTAAGGTTCATTATTTAGGTTGTTTAGAATAATATAAATTTTCTATTTAAAGCATCTTTTCTAGTTTACATTACCAATTCATCATCATTATAGTTATCTAGCATAATATAGATTTGTTATTTTAAGAATATTTTCTATTGTGACCATATATATTTCTCATTCGAATTATGTTGCGATGTTCTTGGCATGATTGATCATTGAGCTGCTACAACAATAGCCAAATCTGATCCTTTGGTAGAGGTATGTGATATATTAGATTAATATAGATTTATTATTCTAAGCATATTTTCTAGTTTACATTACCATTTCATCATCACTTAGGTTGTTTAGAATAATATATATTTATTATTCCAAGTATCTTTTCTATTGTATGCAGTTTAACAACTACCTTAATGGTTTGTGTAGGTGCTTGTCACTCTAGAACATCAACATGCTACTGTTCTAGAAGACTATGTTGACTATGAAGGTAACACGTGATCTATTTCCTTCCCCTACTGGGAAATGACTATATATTAGGGCCATTTTTGTATTCCTACATGGTATTTTGTAAATCCTATATTTGATATAAATTATTGAATGATAAAATCATGTGTATTGTGTATACCTTACAGGTATTCAATTGTACACTTTACAACTTATGTGTATACTTTGTCACTTATGATTATTCCAATGCATACTTTATGACCTACGTGTTTTAATGTTTATACTTTGTATTCATGTGTGTAGTTCACGATTTAAGAGTATTTGAGTAAATGAATCACTTTTTCACTTAATCACAAGGAACAAAATGAACCCTAAACCCTTGTGCACCTTTACATCGCATCCATCTGACCCTTTTTCCATCAACTGAAAACTCAACATCATAGGAAAATGCCTTAGGGATATAAAAAACTAAAAAAAATTATTGTAGAGGGGCCCTACATGATCCTTCACACTTAAACAAATTGTTTCTAGATGACACAGATTCTGAGAAATATCCCTTCAAAGATTGATGTCTTTTATCACTTTGGAATCTTAGGGGAAATCATCGGTCAAATATAGCTCTGAGTGATTCGACATGTTTGGGTTCAATCCTAATGTAAATGTACCCATATAGTATGCCTTATTTTCTTATTGATGCATTATTTTTAGCAAAATTCATTGTTGTGCATTACGATAATATAAATTGTATGTCCAAGGTCAAATAGCATGCATGTCATGGAGTTGTATTTGGTTTTTTTAATGGTAGTATCACATTCATTTGGTCTATTTAATGGTTGCATCATGGTTGAGTGATGTCTTAATTTTTGCTCGTGATTATTGTATAGATTTCACATGAACAATCTAATGAACTTGTATCTTGATCAGTTGTAAGGAATTTGTTTAAAGGTTGCATCAAACTCATATGGTTGAAAGATATTGATTCTTACTCAAGATGATTTTATATAGGTTTTACATGTTATAATTTTGAATGAACATTGAGTGACATTGATATTTATCAAGATGATTATATTACTTTCGAATGAACATTGTACCATGACATGAATTTCATTAAGTTGTATCTAATTTTCATTAATTTTAACTTCTTATGAAATAAAAATCAGTCGCCCACTTCATTACACGAGCTCAAAAGAAAACATAATGTCAAATGTAAATTAATTCAACAAAGATTGAAATCATGGGTATTCTCAAATTGAGTGTTTGATAAAAATGTATTGGTAGACATGTATGAAAAATGTGGTACAATAGAAAAGGTAATGAATTGTTTGAAAAAAATCCTCAAAGAAATAGATGGATTGCCAATAGTAATTCATAAGTGAACTATTAAAATGTAATTTGGTTAATCTATAACATACATTATCAATCATAACTCTAAACCATTCTAAGATAATTATACATTCGATTTTGAAATCAAAGTAGAAAGATATGCACACAAGGAACAAATTAGATCGAATATCAATTCTTATATATCAAATTGTAGAATAATTGTGTTTGTGCATATACAAATTTGGAATATGCCTAGTCAAAACAAGTTTTGCAACAAGTTTTACAAAATGTGGCATATATGACATCTCAAGATATATCAAACCCTAAGTATATGTCAATCTATATCATATCCTAATCCTGTGTTGGACCATCAAAATTGAGCCTCCTCAAAGAAGTTAGTTGCTCTGAAGTTTCTTGCACAATAACATCTCAAACCACAAATTACATTAATTATGTGAATGGTTGACAATTTAGACTAGTAAATAGAAACTTATATACCATTATTTATAAATTTCCAATTTAACATCAAAATTAGTATACATGTACTATATTATATCAATAATGCAATTCTTGTTTACCTCAAGTCTTGCTCTCTTTTCTGCAAGACGTTTTGCATATGGTTGTCCCTTAGGACAATCGAGAGTCCTCCTATAAAGTAATGGTCTCACACTCATCATAGTGTTGAGTCAAGCAGAGGACTATAGCAGATAAAATAAAAATGATACAAATTAACATATAATTGTTGACAAATAATCATATCTACTAATCACATATCTAATCCTATCTAAAAGTAAATGATTTGCAATATAAAATAAACGCATACATGTTGTGATGCTATGACACTAGATGGTCTCATAGTGGATGAATTAGCTAAGATGGTTTCCTATATAAAAAATTACAATAATGTAAATGCACATGCACATATAATTATAATGTCGAGAATAAAAAATATATATACCTATTGTGCAACTTCATCCAATAGGTCAGACCTAGTCAAAAAGGTTGTATACGAACCAGGTTGCTGCATGAAAAGACAAGATTATATCAGACTATCAATATATGTAACTTACATGCATTTAAACATAATATATTTCAAAAATTAACCTCTAAAATAAAAATTTAAATAATTTACAGTATATTGATTCTCTAGCGCAAATGAGATGGAAGTATGCATAGCCTCCTGCACTTTCGACATATGCTACTCTATCAATAACAATTAAAAATTTCAGCACATAAACATATATTAGTACAAATATCTCTCATAAAATATGAAAGAATTTACATAAAACACACAACAAAATTGTTGAAATGAACAAGACAACTGAGAGGGCCGGGGGGGTGAATCAATTGTATCAAAAACTTTACTTCCAAATTTAAAATTTTCACTTTATCATCAATTTTTTATTAAGTGTGAACATGAAAAGTAAATAATAGAAACATAACACCAAAGACACCAGATTTATGTGGAAAACCCAATGAGGGAAAAACCATGGTGTAGATTAACTCACAATATAGATGTAAAGAAATACTAGATACAGAGGCTCATTGCCCAGATATAAAGGCTCACTACCTAGATTAAGGGCTCACCACCTTAGGATTCACTGTCTAGAAAGGGAGGATCACTACCTACAAAAAGATACAAAGAAATAGATAAAATATCCACCACTAGGAGTTACACACACTACACAACTTGATTGTAGAATTGATACAATAAATCACTATCACCTTGATTTTCTCTTCCACACTCTTCTTTTCACACTTGTTGGCACACTCTACACTTTCTTGAATCAAATAATGTATGTATATCAAATTCGCTACAACTTGTCTTGATTTTATACCATAATAAACCTTAGAAACATTCACCAAGGTCGGCTATACAATTTCAAATTACAAATTCAAACATGTCCCATTTCAAATTAAATCAAAATTCACATGTCCCATCCTCTAGTGCTAAAGAAAACTCTCACTAATTTGAGAAACAAAACACTGACCATTACTACCTTTAAGTTGATAGATGTTTCCATGAGTTGTTTTTCCAGATGCTACCATAGTTCCATATCCTTTTCTGATCTCACAAGTGTTATCCTAAAACACAAGCTTAGAACCTTTGTTGCACATTTTCCCAACACTTAAAATATTATTCCTTAAATCCTTTACATAGTAAACATCATCAGTGTTATATTTTCAATCAAAGCTAATTTTTCCTTTACCAACAATCTTAGCACCAAAATAATCTCCAAACATGACTATACCTCCATCATACTTCTCAAGTTTATTAAACTTACTCTTATCTATGGTCATATGATTTGAACATCTGCTATCAATTACCCAAAAGTCTTCATCATGTTTAGCATGAAGATCAGCCACCAAAGTACCTTATGTTTCATATTTCTTGTTCTCCATACTGGATTCCTTTCCACATTTTGTTTTCGAGGCTAGCAACAAGCATTCATCTTTATCTTCCTCAAGGTTTGATTCATCATCAAAAATTCTTGCATCTTCTTTGACATAATACAACTTCTTGAAATTCCTATCCTTCTTATCCTTGTAGTTATTTTATTACCATCCTTGTTCTTCTTTTATGTATCTGTATTAGGAAATCTTGATGCATAATGACCAATATTTCCACAACTAAAACACTTAAAGGGAAATTTACCTTTGTATCATCATCATCATCTCCTATCTTCATTTCTTTAAAGGTTGTTTCAATATTCTCCTTATCTCTTGCAAATTTTCTCATCTCAAATGCAGTCAAGACTCCAAACAAATGTTCCTTAGTAAATATCTTAGGATCATACTATTCTTCAAGAGAAGATACCTTGTCATTGTAATTGTCTGGTAAGGTCATCAAGATCTTCTCAATTATATCTTCATCCTTCATGGTACCACCTTGATTCTTGATTTTAGTTGCCATGGTTTCAACTCTTTGATAATAGCTTGCAATGTATTCTCCATATTCCATTCTCATATTCTTAAATTTTTGCTTAGCAGTTAGTTTCCTTGACAACTTTACTCTCCCATTCCCTTCATAATTCTTTTATAATTTTGTCCATAATTCATTAGTTGTACCGAGAGAAATGAATTTCATTCTTTCATTTAGATAAAGCACTAAAGATGACATATCTTGTTGTTTAATTATCTTCAAATGTTGCAACCTCACCAGTAGAGGAAGGACTGGCTGCTGGTATCACATATTGTTTCTCCACAAATTTTGAAGTATTGAAACTAATCGAAATTAGATAACTCCTCATCTGTTCTTTCGAATCACTATAATCAGATCCATCAAAAATAGGAAGCTACAACATGTGCACCATCTAATCTACCTCAAGATATTAATCTTTTCACTAAGGAAGCAATGCTCTAATACCAATTGTTTAAATGCACAAGACAACTGAGAGGGGGGGTGAATCAATTGTATCAAAAAATTTACTTCCAAACTTAAACTTTTCACTTTATCATCAATCTATTATTAAGTGTGAACATGAAATGTAAATAATTGAAACACAACACCAGAGACACTAGATTTCCTTGGAAAACCCAATGAGGCAAAAACCACGGTGAGGATTAACTCACAATATAGATGTAAAGAAATACCGGATATAGAGGCTCACTGCCAGAGGGGTCACTGCCCAGATACAAAGGCTCACTACCCAAATTAAGGGCTCACTGCCTTAGGACTCACTGTCCAGAAAGGGAGGCTCACTGCCTACAGAAAGATACAAAGAAATAGATAAAAGATCCACCACTAGGAGTTATGCACACTTCACAACTTGATTGTAGAATTGATACAATAAAGAATTGTCACCTTGATTTGCTCTTCCAAACATTTATTTTCGCACTTTTTCTCACACTCTGAACTTGCTCGAATCGAATGATGGATGCATATCAAATTCGCTACAACTTGTCTTGCTTTTATACCATCATCAACCTTAGAAACATTCACCAAGGTGGGCTATACAATTTCAAATTAAAAATTAAAACAAGGTTGGCTACTCAACATTCTTGTGGTGGATAAGAATGTGAGAGAACCAATTACATATTTAATTTAGGATCCAACCAACATCTTGGATCTCGCACACACTTCCTCAAATCGATGCAAAAGAATAATGTAACATGTAAGCACTAGGTCAGCCAAGCCTAATGAAAACACTAACACTATTTGAAGTACATGCATCACCAATAAGATAATCTCACGCGGATAGAACAACATGCTTCAACATCTCTAAGAACACTTTATATACATTTGTAACAACTTCAACAAAATTCATTCACAAAGAACACTTCACCAGTCCAACAGGGACAATCAACAAAAAAATTGGAGCTCTAGAGCAGGTCTTCCAGAGCGCCAAACCACATTAAAATTTTTGAGAACACAAAAACCAACACAAAGAGTAATCTCCTAGATCCACAAGATCTGAAACCAAATACCAGAGGACTACGGTGCCAAAACATTTCTCCTAGTCCATAACTAGATAACACTGACAAACTAGTTTATAACACCAATGAACATAAATTTTTCTCTCCATCAAACCAAAAGTTGAAACTCAGAAGATAAAATCTATTAAATCTTATGTGCACACCTACAAATCTGTATGGGTATAAGATCAACATAGAAGAAATGAGGACCACAATACGAGATCGCACACTTCAACACTATTTCATTATTTCTCAAATTTTCTCAAAAGAACTTAGCAAAACTTAGCTTACTCAACTTGTATTATGTTGACATCAATGAAAAAATTAATGAAAATACCAAATACATCTAGAATTTCAACAAAAAATACTTTAAGTCTTACCAGCCCTCCCATATCATCCCTCGCAGTCAATGTCTATCCTAGAAATGCTCCACTTCATGCTCTATCAACTCCTACATCTGACATATCATGAATCTCACAATCAGATGTGTCTATGGAGGCCTCAATGGATTGTTAGAGAGGTCCCAAACATAAATTGTTCCACGCCATGCAATGATAAGGCATACAAATATGCCTCGAAGAGGATGGTGTACCAATGTGAGATGATGACTGTGTACTAGTGGGAGCTGATGGTGATGTACCAGTGGGAGCTATTTTCAGTAGGTGCACCAACATCATTTTGGAATGGATTAGGTGTGACACCACCATGATTGGATGAATCATCAAATGGTTGCACAACATGATGGCTTTGTGTGACCAAATGATCACTCAACGAATGTAACACATAAATGCTCAAAGTCCTTGCATCTACTACAATCTTAGGGTAAGGTAGTGGAGTCAGAGCAACAATAGGTGTAGGAGGATGAACTAGGGTGACTCGGCATGCTCTAGGTCTATCTTGTGGCATCCCTCTACCAACACCCTAGAAATATCACATGTTAAAGTAATTGACATGTCTCCCTAGCACAAAATTAGCATATAATTTTTGGAGAAAATATTGAGGGACATCAAGATTGTTGTTGGGTGGTTCATAAAAAATCATCCACTAATGTCCCCAAAAATTATCTAATATGCCTCTATAGGTGCACCATTTAATTAAAAAATTTGGTTTTCACACATTAATAGGTTGTCATGTTTTCTGATCGATGAATAACTGAGCTAATATGTGTTTATCAATATCAAGTGTCTTCACCTCATCACATGATAATCCATCGACATAAAATTGTCTTTGTTCCTCTCGCCATTGTGCAAATCTATTATGCTGAGTTGCCAAAGTTTCAACATTTGAAATGATTGTTTGCAAAGTGTTTTTTATATCTGATAGCTCATTGATTGTCTCATAGATGGGTATGTGCAAGATCATCATGGAAAAAGCAGGCCCTTAAGTGGCAATAAAAAGATAGAAAATCAGAGTTAGACAACTTGACGTAAAAATTTGAGTAAGTTATCTATATTATTTCAAAAAAATGTAAAAAAAGAATTTGTAGAAAATTGAATGTAGTTTCTAAACTACTAGACCTTTATTTTAAAAAATATATATATATTTGGTGAAAATTTGGAATTTCATTGCGGTAGTATTTAAATTTCAGGGTAAAAATAAGATGTAGGTGTCTGTCTGACCACCCTAACCACAATAAAATGATAATATTTTTATATAATATATTATATATAAGTAGAGGACTCATGTCCCAATGTGATGCATATTCTTTTATAATTTATTTCCAAGTAAATAATTAATTATGAATTTTTTATTACAAATTTTAAAAAATATAAAAGCTCGTCTATCTAACCACCTTAACTTAGTCAAAAATTCATGAAATTTGATTTTTTTTTTTTAATCCTATAGTATGTGAAGCATAGAATGTGACGCATATTTCAGATTCAAAAAATGTGATACCATTTGAAAATTATAGATGTTTTTCAATCAGCCTATCAATAAGGGCTTTATTCATAATTCTAATAGAAAATGAATAATAATAATTTATTAAATTCAAAGTAAAGCATAATTTATATGGTGGAAAGCTGAGAGTCTCCTCTAAAAAACCTTTTCATTTCATCAATTTTGGGTAAAAAAAGGTCGTCAGCCACATAGGCCATCATATGGCTTACATATCACCACTTTTTGGCCCATCATGATCCTGCACATACCCAAACTCAACATACTTTTCTTAATTGATCTAAATTTTTATGAATAGACTTGTTTATTTTTGGCACATTTTCATTTGGAAACAATGGTTCTAGTGGAGGATTTAGTGGGTATTCATTTTGTGCAAGATTTGGGTTTTCATTTTCTACGGGATTAATGTTTTCATTTTGTGTGGGGTTTCAGTTTTCATCTTCTACAAGGCTTGGGTTTTCATGTTGATCCATTTTAAATTTGTTAATTGATAAAAATAAATCAAAATTAACAATGGTTTTAATGCAGTAAAAAATTATCAAATTTACCCTATTTTTCAATAAATAAATTAAAAAAAAATGCAAAATGAATAAAAATTGAAAAAGCCAAACATACTTTCAAATTTGAAAGATTTTAAGCTAATTTTCCTCTAGCAAATGGATATCTGAGTTACTCCATAGAAAAACCCAACGCACAAGCAAACAAATGAGCGCTCAAATTTTTCTTTTTTGATTTATAAAATAGGAAATGAATATTCGTTTCCTGATTTATAGCTTTTTATAAATATAGTCGAGTTCGAGACCCGACCATATTGAATTGGTAGTGGTTTTTTTAAAGCTATAATATATATAATGTATATTATATAATATATATTAATATATATTAATTATAAATAATATAATATATCTTATATAATATATATATATTATATATATATTATATTATATTATATATATAATATATTATATTATATTGAATATATTATATATAATGCAATATAATATAATATAATATAATCATAAAATATGATAAATTTAATACTATATTTAATATATAATATTTAGTATTATATAAATATTATAAAAAAATATAATGTTATAATGTATTCAATAATCCAATACTTATATGATAAATATATTTAAAAATTAATATAATATATAAAATAAAACAATCGGTCAGGGCCAGACTTGATGCAATTATAAACTCCCACTTAAACTAAATAGAAATATGTTTCAAGACGAATATCCGTTGCTTTTGGTTTGGTATTACCAAACCAAAACAAATATTGTACTTGGGCGTTAATTTCACGTTTTTGGGCATGTTAAAAATGCCTTTTTTCACATCACCACTTTTTGGACCCCCATGATCTTGCAGAGACCTAATGTAAGGTGCATTTAGAGGAGTTTTTCTTAGGGAACATTCTAAGGTTTCTTCTTATGGAAAATTGTGCTTAATGTCTCTAAGATAGGACAAGTCAAAGAAATATCACACTCTTGGAGGATATCAAACCCAATGACACCACCAATGAAAGGGTGCATCACAAGAAGAAATAAAATCACACAGTGAAACATTAGTGTCGATGTATGCCCCCACTTTAAAGTGGTTTCTAATACCATTGTTGTGAGAAATTTCTTTAAATTAGAAGAAGACATGAGAGATTACACAAAAATCCTTATTCCAAGTTTTTGAATGAAGCTACATCATGAAAAGGGGATGCCCCCAAAATGTAACTAAGTATGTCACATGTGAGCCAACTTAAGACATGCCATCCACATCCCAAGTTTTCTCTTATATGTACATGAAAGGTGGTCAACTAGCCAAAATAGACAACAACAAGTGACATACAAGGACAAGGCTACTTAACCTCTTGCCCCCACTTAGTGTTAGAAAAGGATGAGCCGATTTGATTGATGAGAAAAATGCTAGAGTGAAAATTAGTATCAATTAGAGGAACTAGGTGCTACAACATAAGGAAGAGCACCACATTCCTTAAGATGTTGGATTTTATTACTCAAAGCTTTACATTCATTAGTAGAATAAACATGAACTTTATGATATGCCCAAAATGAACTCTTGTAGTAAAATTTCTTTCATTTTCTTGGAGGGAGAGATATGAAACAATCTTGGAGGTGTCTTGACAAGATACCCTCCTAATCCATGCTATAAGATGTTCCTTTATTTTTTGACAAAGATATCTCTTGCTTAGTATTAGGTGTCATACTTACATAATGCTCTTTAGATTGTGAAATTGTGTACTCTCCTTTATAGGAGGGTGTAAAATATATCATTTATTCAAATCATAAGTGTTTTATGTGATGACATTAACATTATGAAAGGATGCCATTGTTTCTTTCATTTCTTTCAAAGGATAATACTCAAGACCACTAGAGTCTTTAGTTCAAGACGCATTAATGTTAAAGTTGACTTAGAAGAATCTTTTGTAAGAGTGTTGAAATTAAGTGAAGGATTTCTTATTTATTTTGAGGGACAATAACCAAGACCACTAGTCTTTTCTTGCATGTTAGGCTCTATAGGGACAAATATACCTTGTTCTCTAGCACCACATCATTTTCCATTATAACCAAGTTGTTTCATGAGTTCATAACCTCTTCCATACATATTTTTCATTGCTTTTGGATTTGGGGGTTGTTCATAGTCAAGTTCATCAAAGTTTGTTGTATAATTTGTTTGTTGTTCTAAAATGGTTGAGGTGGATTCTTTCGAAGGGTCTTCTAAATTTTGTGTTGATGTGATTGCTTTTTCTTCTCCTTTTTCAGAGTGTTTGTTTATGATCATGTATTCACCTATGAATGATGTGAAATATAAGGAACCCCAATCATCTTCTAATAGCTTTATGACTTCCTCAATATGTTTTTCTTTGTCTTTCTCTTGTATGGGTTCAACTTGTGTAGTTTGTGTCAATGTTTTCATTGGATTTTCCTTATTTTTCTCAATGTTCAAATAATTTTTTAGTTCAGGGTCAACTTTGAGTGTGTACATTTTGCTGTTGTAGACATATTTCATTACACGATGAAGAGTAGAAGGCACCCCATTCATTGTGTGAATCTATGATCTTCCTAAAAGAAGATTATATGAAATATTGTGAGGCATAACATGGATTCATGTTTCTAATGTGGCCTTACCAACTTTAATAGGTAAAGTGATTGCACCAAGTATTTTTTTTCCTACATTGTCAAATCCACGAATAGATAAGGAACTAGGTTGAATTTTCTATTTATCCACAGCAAGTCTATCCAAATGGTTTACACCTCACACATTAAGATTGGAGCCATTGTCGATGAGGGTTCACTTTATGCATGCTCTATTGTATATAGGTATTATCATGGAAGCATCATGTTGTTTTTTCACTTCCAAAGGAGGGAGCTCACTTTGATGGAACACAATGTCAACATTTATTCCTTGAATCATGGCAGTTATGTCATTCGGTTGAGCATTAGAAGGGATATGAAATTTTTGTAAATCATTTTGAATCATGTTATAATAATGAGGGGAGGCTTGAATAAGGCCCCATAATGATATCTTAGTAGAAGTATTCTTTAGTTGTTCAACAAGATTGTACTCCTTTTAACTTTATAAAGGTAAACAAGGAGGACCATGCAAGATAGGGTTAGGAAATGGGAGGGATGTTAAAGGTGCTTGTCTTGGTTTCAAGTTGTTTCTAGTGTTATATGAATGAGGAAAGGTGGGTGATCTCACAATACTCGTTTACAATTTTTGGCCAAACTGGACACTAAACTGATTATTTTTAACTAAATCTTCACTTTCATGTACCTATAGCAACTAAACCGTGAGGAATTTGAAGATGATGAAAACTAGTGATTTGTGAAATTTTATACGTAGATTCTAAATATAGTTTTTTTTTAAATCTGGAATCAAATTGCACTTTTTTTCCATCTCCTTCAAAAACTAGTTTTTTATTAGTAAACACCACTTTTAAGGAGTGATGCTCAGCATATACAACATAAATTTTTCTCCATGAAGGATAAAATTCTTTTTTTTTTTTAATTTAGATTTGTAACTATGATATCTAGCACTTTAATTTGGTTTCATAGTGTTTTATTGAATTTTTTTCCTTAATCAATTTTCAAAGTCAAACCAATTACATTTCAGACATAGGTGGGTTGTATACAACATAATTTTTTTTGTATGTATCAAAATTGAATTTATTGTTTTTTGTTGGATCAAGGATTTCAATATCTAGTGTAATGATATTTTCAAGTTTTTTTTGATAATCTACTATTTTTCCACATGTTCAAAACAAAGAGCTTGATTTTGAGTGAAAACTCTACATTCACAAGAAATAAAAAATAAATATAATAATAAAATTAAGTTTATTTAAAATTATACTTTTTGGGAAGCTTATAATAAGGAATACATTCTTCAAAAAAAAATTAAATGAATTCATTTGATCCCCAAAAAAGTAAATCAAAAGTTGTTTTTAATCACCATTTTGATAGGTGTAAAGGAGACTATGTTATAGGTATGGTTTACAACTTATGGGGTTCTATCCAAGGAGGTTTGATTTAAGGTGGTTTGATCAAACCCTCTTCAATTGGAATCCTTCAAATGAAAATTTTTAAGGCTTAAATCATTATATCTTCTAAAAATATGCGATTTTAGAAAAAATTGGAATCTCCTAGAAATTGTAAACCAAAATTGTGGGGTCACCCAGGTATTATAATTTGATTGTTGCGAAACATTATTCTTAGGTGGGTGAAGGATAGGTTTGGATTTGTTTTGAGTTTGAAGTTTGTGTGAAGGTGGGTAAAGGATGAGTTAAGGCTGAATAATATTGACTTTTCTGAAGGAAGGAGATTCTAATGTCACTTCATCATCTTCATCTAACGAAGCCTCATTACTATTTTTTGAAAGATGTGTGTCAATGTTCTCATTTTCTTGCACCATGCTATCCTCCCTAGTAGGAGAGATTTTAGGAGAACTGCAAACTAGATGTTAATGACATTCCAAGGTTGGTTCTTCTAAAATGACTTCATCACAAGTAATGGAGTTATCTATGGTTGGATTGTCTTGTTTATCAATGATGTCATTGTCTTGTTCAATAATGTTTTCCCTAGGGGAAGAGATGCAACTAAAATTTTCATGACCTTCATTGATTGGATTTTCTAACATCAAAGTATCTTCTTCACAACTAGAAGAGATACTAGGAGAAGAAATACTATTATAATCATGGTCATCTATGATTACATTCCTTTGTCCCATAGTGTCTTCCAAAATAGGAGAGGTGGGGAAAGAAAAGTAAACAAGGTTGTCATAGTTCTTAAATATTTGATCTAACACTAATATATCCTCATAACTTAAAATTTCATCTTCTAAAACATTATCAAAAGAGGGGAAGGTGTTAGGAGATGAATGTAGACTTGTTGAGGTTTCAATGGTCTCTTGTTGTTCTATGTGATCATCATAATTACCTATGGTTGTGTCCTCTTTTTCATCAATTTTTGGTCCACTAAGAGAGGTAAGAGAAGAGAAACAAATAGGACTCTCAAAACTCTCATTGATTGGTTCTTCTAACACCAAAATATCTTCTTCATAAATAGGAGAGATATTAGGAGAATAACATATATGATTGTCATGATTTCCCAAGGTTGTATTCTCCTTTGCTAAAGCATTCTCATAGGGAGGGGATATGGAATTTTTTTTATCATTCCTAGATATGTAAGATACTAACATTGTTTGACCAAGAATGACAAGTACTTCCAACCATCTTATGCAATGCTTCAACAATGTAAACAATGTATATCCAAAGATGAAAAATAATTTTAGCTAGTGTATGCAAAACTTTATGAATGAAAATAATGTGTATGCAAAAATGAAAATCACTTTTATCAAACTTATGAAAAGCTTTATGAATGTAAACATTGTGTATGGAAAAGTGAAAATTACTTTTATCTATATTATGAAAAGTTTTAGAAATGTGAACTTTTTTAGATCTGATTCTTTTTTCTACTGAAATGATTTAGGAAGAATTCAAAAATGACTACTCTAAATTGATATTTTTGACCTAGATGCATAAAACAAAGGTTCATTAAACTTTTGAGACAAATTCTATAGGTTATTAGCAAGCTTAGGAAGCATAAAAACAAGGTTTTTAATGTTGTAAATGGCAGTTTTAGGCCTGATCTGGGACAAAATATCCGAGAGGGGCGTATGAGTCCTAGTTAGGGTTTTTTAGGGGTTTAAATGTGGCAAAACACGCTAGATAGAATACCCAAAAAACAAGAAAAATCACCTGTACTAGGACTAAATTTCCTAGAGGGGTGTATGAGTCATAGATTAGGATTTTCACATCGAAATCAACAAATTCTGAGTGAAAGTTAAGGTTTTTAGTTTGTATGATGTCTAGACTAGATTCAATTAAATTTTTTAGATGAAATTCAATGATGCAATATGCAAATATGCAACCTATATGCACTTTCACTAATGAAAGATTTAGAAACCCTAGATGCAAATTAACTAATGCAATACCTAATGCAAAGTTAATATAAGCTAGATATAGGACTATAATGCACTCTAAATCAGAAAATAAAGTGTTTTAAATGTAGGTTCACCAAAATGATTTGTTGAAAAATTGAACTCTATGTTTGGGAAATAGATCAACACTTTTCTCCAAATATCATTCAAGGAAACCCTAGAGATCTCAATCAAAGGATGGAATGTGGACAAGAGATCTACAATAGGGTGTCCTAGGGTATGTTCAAAAACTAAAAAGGGGTTCACCATCAAGCTAGGGCTTGGAAAGACAAGAAATGTAAATGACATGCAAAGTACCATGCAAAACCTAACTAAATGACCTAGGAAATGAAACTGAAAATCAGGATAACAAACTAAGAATGAACAAAGGTGCACCTAGAAGAATGATGAGGTGAAAAAAATCTCAAAAACCCTAAAAACTTGTTGTTTGGTGCCCACTGGGACTCATACATCAGTCTAGGTGTATTAGTCCCAAACTAGGGTTTTTGGTTGGAAACAAGAATCTAGAACTATTGAATGAGGATCTACAAAAATTACCCAAAATAGGTATATTAGGACTCATATGCCACAAGTGGCATATTAGTCTTGTTTTGTTGTGAAGTGTCCCATGAGAAAAATTTTGAAGAGAAACTTTGTGAGCCTTTGAAGATAGATCAAATAAGCCTTTTCCCACTAGTTTCATGCAAGTAGGTTGGATATCTTCCTCTAGATCTTATTTTCCATGAGACTTGACAAATTTACATGACAACTTTTGCAACTTTTACAACTTTGCAATCTTGATATTTTTGAAGGCTTAAAATCCACTTTTTATTCAACTTATAAACTTGCAATCACACAAAGAGAGATAAAAAGTGTTGTTTTGTTAGGTAATAGGGGATTTCCTTGGTCAAACCTCATTTAGGTAATTAAACCAAATGATGAAACAATGAAATAAGGACATGAAACATGAAATGATGATACCTTGGATGATGTCATGGAATACAAATCTGCAATATAACATGAAGTGGCCATGAAGAATGTAGATCTTGATCTCAAATTGGATGTGAAACAATGATTGCAAATGGATCTTCAATATTACATCGATAATGTTAGTGTAATTAATATTTGATTGCACTTGCACCTTCCACAAAAGAGAAAAATATTGCAGAGTTCGTTCGGGGTTCCTCAAGGGTATCATGCCTTGAGTTCATCTATATAGCATCTTGGATGAAATTAGGAATTTCCATTGGATTCAGAGCACTGGAAAAAGTTAGGAATGACTTTTATTTTTTTTATTTTGGTCATCGTTGAAGAAATCTGTGAGGGTTTCAAGCTCGGTGATTTTTGGCAAGCTCTGGAGGTAGCTAACTTTTCAGAGCATCTTGGAGCAAAACAGACATGGCCATCATGTTTGTAGTGCTCCAAAACCCTAAGATCGCTTGTCGATTGGTTAGTTTTTGTGCATTTGGTCTGGAAGGCAAAAAAAAATTGCCGGGGAGGTCGTACGGCCTCCCCAACATGCTTCCTGAGGCACATTTTTTGAAAAAAATCAAAAAATAAAAATAAAAAAAATGAGTTTTTATTTAAACTTACACTGCCTCCATAGAAGGAGGCAGCCACCAGGTGGCCACCGGTCTGCCGCCGCCACCGGTGGCTCCCCCATCCGGCCATCGGCCAGTTCACCCTCGAGGGCCTGTATTCACTCAACCCCGATCATATGTAGGACCAGGGGCTCTCCGCTAGCCCCTAAGGGCTTCCTATCTATAGTTTTCAGTCACATGGGTGACTAGGGGCTTCACCCCAACCCCCAGTCAGCTAGCCCCTAGTCATGCATAGGACTAGGGGTTTTTTTTTTTAAGTCCCCTGGGCTACCTGTACGCCATATTGGCTATTTTGGAGCACCTTTCACTAAATTGGGCATAACTTTTGTGTACGGAGTCAATTTTTCACAAACGAGATATCATTGGAAAGCTGGTTCTGATACCATTCTGGTGGTGTAGGTAATTTTTATTGATTATGTTCTAGTTTTATTTTTCAGGTCCTTGAACTCATATGTTGTTGTTTTCACTCCAGAGGGCATATCTTTTGACTCGATGATCTTTTTTTTGCCATTTTTGTGGCATTGGAAATTTGGTTCAGTCCTCTACATAGATCTGAGGTCTATTTTTATTTTTTGTTTATGAATTTTTAGGAATTCTCTCCTTTTGCAATCATTGGGTATTTTAATAAATGAACTGATATAAAGTTCCATCAGGGGGGTTTCTTGCATAATAATCTGAGGGGTTTCTTGCATAATAATCTGATTAGAATGTGCATGCACTTTGATCTTCATCTTGTTTTGATGGCAATGCACATGCGTTGTAATCTGGTTTCATAGTTTCTTTTGGCCATATTTTGTCTTAGCTTGACAAATATTAGATTCATTTCGGATCCATCTCAATTTGAGGGCCACTAAATTTGTGGTTAATGTTCATGAGTCTTTATGGTAAATGTTGCCATGGAAAATTTCTAGTCTCAATTTGGCATCAGCATCAAGATTGACAACTTCCAGATTTTGTCATCATCATATCATCTACTGTTGCTTTATGGATTCCAGGGTTGTTCCCATTTGGTGTTTTCGAGTGTTCTATGGCATCGGGTTAGCTGTTGCATTATTATGATTCTGATATGGTTTCTTGTAGATAGAAGTATCTTTCCTTGCTTTCCGAATTACGGTTCTAGTGTTACTCCATAGTGTTCTTCCAGTGCTTCTTTGTAGCAGTCATCTCATTGTAGGGGGGGTTGTCCCACTGGGTTTTCCTTCTCTACCTCATTATTGCATTTGTACATGGGTACCTGATCAAGCCTTGTTGTTGGGACCCATTCATCTTAGTTTTAGGTGCATGCTTATTTAGTCTCCCTAAGTTGCACTTATGGGGGATGTTAGTGTAATTAATATTTAATTGCACTTGCATAACTTTACTTAGGTTTTTCTTAGGTAATAATTAGTTTACTTAATTAATAAGTAAGCTTTATTTAGTTGAGATTTTTTAAGGTCAACATTAGGGTTGCATACTTTTCTTTTATAAAGAAAATCATCTCATTGTAATCATTGAATTCTGAATAATATCAATTTGCACATTTCATGCAAAGCTCTACCTTTTCATTGTTTTTCTCTTATGTGGAAGGTGTTTAGGTTTTCATGTTTGATCTTGGTTTCTAATAGAAAACATTATCTCAACCACATGCTTGATGTATTATGATCTTGACATGATGAAGAAATCTCCCCTTGAATGCTCTAGAAATGCTCTTGAGTATCCTATAATTCTCTTATGAAGTATTGTAATCACATATTTCTATTAGGAATGCTCTCTTGAAAGTATTAAGTAAAAGTGAGTGAAATAACCTTGTATTTATACTTGTTTATGCCAAATTACTTGAAATTAAAAGACTAGAAGTCGACATCAGATCTAGGAGAATAAAATCTCGCCAAGAATTTGAATTTAATTTAATTTTAAGCCACATGGAACTCATATGAGAGAAGTGGTGTATGAGTCCCATTAAGTTAGGCTTTGGGACAAATTTTTCAAGAAATGCTTAGATTGATGTGAAATCTAGATAGGGGCCTCAAAACTTAGGTGGGATTCATACACCCAAGGTGGAATATGAGTTCCATATCACTAAATTTGGGCCATATAATCTAAAAAACATTAATTTTTTATTGGTTACTTGATGTATTTTTTGATTATCCTAAAAAAGATGCATTAATTAAGGCTTGTGGATACAAAATAAGCCATTAAAAATACCAATTTATTAATGAAGCCATAAATTAGTGTGTAATTGTTAGGATTCACTTTACAACACCATAAATAAGGCACCATTAAGTCCATTTAGTTTGCAAGGGACCAAAACGTAATGTGAATAAATACACACTACAACACTAAATTAAGGCAAAATTAGGTCAATTTAGCTTAAAAGGGCTCTAACCGAATGTGAATGTATAAAAAACATTATAACACTATATCAAGGTGACATTATACTCATTTTAACATTAATTATTCCAAAATGAGGTGTGAAAATGTATAGGATGACATTTTTATATACTACACAAATAATAAAATAGTGACACGAGCATATTCAAATTAGAGGCAAAAGAGGTTGTCTCTAGGGCATGCGATGCCCTAGACTAGATGCATTATTTTTGGGGCCCAAAGTGTTAGGGGAAAATATTGAATGCTCATTTTTATTTCCATTTGTTTTATGAATATTTTTGTAAAACGGGTAATTAAATGCATAATTAGGTCCAAGCACATAAGGGTGAGCTAAACGTAGTGTACAATTATCAAGGGTGATAATTTTTAATGCTACATTAAACCCCACTTTAGTGAGAGTATGAAATTATGCTCAGACTCACACTAAAGTATGAATAAGCTAGGGGGTCCAATTATCCAAATATTTAATAGATAGGATGACATTGAATCTAGGGGAGGTTGTAGTCCCTAGGATTCAAGATCTTATGGAAAGAAAATGTAATAACATAGGAACCCACATGTATGAGATGCAATTTAGTATGAAAAACATGAAGCATACATGATAAAGACATACAAAACCTAACATAGCATAACATAATGTAAATAAAATTCAAACAAGATGCAAACATGTAAAGGGGCTATGCCAATCACTAACTAGGAAGATCCATAGAAATATTATTAAGATTCATACCTAAAGAACTCATTATTCAGGCTAAAAAGGTTTCATATTTGTTAAGTGAACAATTAATCGAAGCACCACATGCTAGGGAAGTCTTATATTCACTAGGTGAGCTTTTTGAATGTGTCCTATAATATGTGTCCTATGAATATGATAGGACACATATTATAATAAACTAGGTGTGATTTCATGTCAACCTTACCAAGAGTTATTGTCCCAATAACTCTAATAAGGTGCTACAAAAATGATCAAAATTCAAAGACAACACATCACCAAGTCCAACTTATGTGAACAAACTAAAACACATAATAGATTGTATTTCCCCACTTTCAAGTAATTGCTAACATCAACTGTGAGAAATTTTATTTAAGGTAGAGTAAGAAAATATACATAACATGAAAGGCCATGATATCTTGTTGGAGAAACATGTGCTAATGATATGTTATCAATATATCTAACTCATGATAAGGGGTCCCCCCCCAAGACATCCATAAAATAAGATAAAAGATCACACATAATGTACCAATAGATCTAGGAGCATTATAGATCTTTGATAATATATAATATAATTATTCTCATAATCGACATCATTCCTTTAAATACTTATGGAACTAAGAACATGATCAAAGACAAAAATATATATATATGACAAAACAAACCTTTTGTATCAACATGGAAGGGACCTAAATTTCCCAATTCCTTGCATTGTCCCCAAAAGGAAAAAATAAGACAAAAAAAATGTTTATGATATGAATAATGGAGATTTAAATAGATGGATTTCATAATAGTTTCATTTCCTTTGTTTCCTTGTACCAAAAAGAACAACAAGGGTCATATAAAAAACCAACAAACACAATGGCATTCCAAGTAGCACATGACGAAAGATCACATCACATGCAAGTATACACATATAAAACACATACAAAGGGTACCAAACATAGGAGATAAAGGGAATACACTCAAGGAACCACAATAAGTGTTGCATAAGGAGTGTCATTAGGTTCAACACATGGTAGATCACTCTCAATATGATGGTCATCAAGGTTTCCCCCATTTAAGCTCATTGATTTTGAAAATATAAGAGCAAGTTCATTATTGTTAGAATTGTCTATGGCTTCCAAGATCTTGACACCAAATGAAAAGCACAAAGAGAGATAATATAATGTGACAAGAATAAACTATATTCTTATCAATATGATTTATGTGTACAATATAGAGATACCCCTTGGTTGTATAGACAAGGTGAGATACAAGATGTCATAGTATTATGACAAGTGTCTTAATCATATTACATGAAACAACTAATCACACTTACCTAGGTTCACATGTGTTACAAGTCAAAAGATAAGATAAAAACTAATGATAACTAACACCTTCTAGAAAAATTCCTTCCTATGACCTAGGTAGACTTAACATGTGTAAATTAGTCCCATAGTAATGTATTAACTAGGTACAAGAATTTATTTACACCAACAACTATGATCTTTTTTTTCTTCTATCATATCTTCTTATTCTTCAACATCCAAGTTTATTATAATATGTGTCCTATGAATAATATAGTCCATATTTTCATTTTTAATTATTTATTTAGGTTGGGATATATGAGGTTCAATTTTATGGGTTGGTGAATGTAGTGAAGTAGATTTAGGCCACACTAAGGATGGTTGAGCTAAAGGTAATTCATCAGAGATTGATTGGATAGGTATTTGATCATTAGGTGAGGTTTATTTTTTGAATAAGTTGATGACCAATGGCATGGAATCTATTTTTATGCTATTTTATGTTTCTATTTCTTCTTGTGTGAGTTTTAGCTTTCAAAGTATTCCCATAATGTGGGTCCCTTTTCTTCCTTTAGTGGAGGAGAAAAGGGACCATCATGGGTTTGGAAACTAATATTTTATTTTAGTATGTAATTTATTTTTCTTTTGGAGGGATAAATTTGATTATAGATTATCCCTTGGTCTCTTATACGATAGTGTTAGTGTAATTATATCATACACTCTAGGTAGTTGAGGGACGATACTCAATTAAAACATAGGCTCCTCTACTACCTTTGGAGTAGGAGAAATATACATGGAAATCACATAGGGAAAATAAACCTAGGTGGGATATTACTAAGAGAAAACTTTGTTATACACTTAGATTTTATTTTTTCATATAATATGAAAAAGTGGTCTTCATGAGTTTTTACAAGTTCAATAGGTGTAGGGGATAAGTTCACGAAGATGAGGGGCAAAAAAGGGGTCTTAAGTGGCCACTTTTTCTCTAAAATTAGGGAATACTGATCTTGGATGATAAATTTAGGATAGTTACACTCGAACTTCTAAGATGCAACAAAAAAAGGGTCGTGGTGCTCTAAGTCTACTTTCTAAAATACTATATATATTTTTAAATTGTAGAGATTAAGGGGTTCAAAGAAGGGAGCCACATAAATTGGTGTTGATTTTTTCAAAAAAACATAACATAGCATTTGTTGTGGCTCCCTCAAAAGGTTATTTTTTAGTATTTTTAAAATCACATCGGTGAGAAATTAGCTAAGTTTATGCTTGATTTTCTTGATAATTTTTAATGAATATATTATTTTTTACTAATTTTGAAAGTGGACACATCCTAAAAAACAAAAAATTGGTTATGCTACTCCTATAATTTTTTAAAAATGATCAAAAATTATTTTCTTTGAATATGTGTAGAATGGATTTTTTAATGGGTGTTTTTTCAATTCTCAACATAGACAAAGCACAAGTGTAATGTCTCTCTTGAAAGGCAATTTTTTGCAACTAAGTTTCAGAAAATCACCCCAAGGTCTCCTAGGTGTCAGGTCATGACTTGCATGGAATAGTTTAATTGGTTGATGTGATTTACTGGTAATCACAAAGGGGGAATTTATGGCTCACTAAGCATGGGAACTTGGGTTTGCAAATGGAGTTTTATAAATTCTAGAAATGATGAAAAATTGCTGCAAGTTCAAAATAGCAAGCTAAAAATCCCTCTTTGTTCATCATATTTGGCTTTACAATGATGCTAGAATTTGTCTTTAACTTCAAATTTAAAAGAAATGTCAAAAGGGAAAATGGGTTAGAAGTTTCCTAAATCTCAAACTAAGTTGAACAGTAACAATGGAGGATGCTATAGTGGACAAACTTCCTAAAAATGAGCTCCACCTAACCAGGGAAATCCCATAGTCTCATGAAACTAGTTAAATTTTCAAGGGATTATTGTATATTTTTAGACTATATATTCACATTTTTAAACATGAACAACAATTGAACTTAAGTGCAACAAGATAAATAATGCTCAGACTAACTTTACACAATAGTTTATCATCAATAAACAATGAAAAGTATGAGCTCAAAATGCATCAAAAACCATAGCATACATCCACCATTAAAGCACAACATGAATAACTAACTGAAAATATTTTAAAACTTGAAACAACAAGGCTAAAAAGAATGATTCGGAGATAGAATCATGCACACATGAGAGTAATACACAAGAAACCATCAACACAATTCTTTTCTCATATATTTTGCAGCAGCATGTCTTTACAACAACTCTTCTCTCTTTGGAAATGAGAGGATGCCCCTATTTATAGTTCTCAAAAAGTAGAATGAATGGAAAAGATTCATTTACAATGAGTTGCCTAGATTCATTATAACTTAGGGTTTCACCTATCACCAATATATTACAATATAAAAAATAGACTTTTATCTTTTTCCTTATTTCATCTCTTTGTCTGTTTTGTCATGTAGCTAATTCTAGCCTTTTAAGCTAGTTTAGCAAGTATTCATCATCAATGATAGGCTTTCCAACCTCTCTTTGTGCAGTTGTATATTCCACAAACTTATTGATTACAACTATGAGTCTCTTTTCTTTAGAGAGCTCAAATTTAAGGATTTGAAAGGCTATTGCTTTGAATCTTTCAATAATTGGATCCCAATGTTTGGTGCACTTTGGCGTAGCCTTGATAACCTGCTCTGATTCGGTGAAAGCCCTCGCAATAAAATCCATAAAATATAGTGATAACATGCTACCAACCCCTTGTTCTATTTTTCTTGTAAAAGAAAGGCTTAATCTTTTTTGTATCTAACTCTAGGACAAGAATCTCATAATTTATCATCATCTTCAAATAACCTCTGCTATTCGTCGAGTGTTCCACAACCTATTCATGGTAAAGCTATAATTCATGCAATTTCTTTTCCAACATCTCCCTTCTGTATTCAAGATTCAGCTACCATGTCTCAACTAACCAATGATCTTATTTGGGAAGTGCCAAATCCTTTTCCCATGTGTCCCGGGAGAGCTTGAGGATGCTCTCTAGCTTAGAATGGGTGATCCTATATATCTCAGGGAACTCCTTACAGGTGCTCACCATTCCCTCCACTTCCTTCTATAGACTTGAAAATTTATTGTACATTTTGGTTGCATGATGGATGCCCATACCACCATTGTAGATTACCATGTTGAACCAGTCTAAGGTAGACTTGGTTGAGTTCTCCATTTTTTCCATTTTTTCCTATCTCCTCCTTCGAGAGTAGGATAGGTGCCAATGATTATGTAGGAGCTTCTTCTTTTGTTGAAGTCCACCATTGGATTTAAGCAGTAAGGTCTATTACTTGCACTTTTATATCTTCCTTTGTAGACTAGTCTTTGTTCATTTGTTGCAAAATAGTGGAGACAAACCCCTATAAGTCATCAATTTTTTGTTCACGGGATGTTGGGCCTAGGTTAATCATGGATATCGGGTAATCTTGCCCCTAAATAGTTCTTGCATCCTTGACTACAACAGGGTTGGCCATTTGCAGTATTCTTGATCCAAAAGCATCAATCATGATGTGGGACCTAACTTTTAGCTTCTTCTCCTTGCAAGTCCTTTTTTGAGCCCTAGCCACAATTGCCTCTAATCGGGAATTAGGATCAACAACCATGAGATATTTCTTCTTTATTTTCTACTCTAGCCATGTGGGGACCTTCATTCTTTGTTTTGGTGATTTGTGATCACCTTCCTCTTCTCGTCCCTTTTGAGGATCATCTTCCTCATTCTTGGAAGCCTCTTCATCATTTTTTTCTCCCTTGTCTAGCTCTTTTTCATGCATAATCTCCTATGTGTGAAGCTCAGTAGATGCTACATTTTCTTCAATAGTGTTATTTTCTTGTGGCACTCTCCGTTTATCTTCTTCATGCTCAATCTCAAAATTCTTCCTAGGTTTAGTTCTCTTCTCTTATGCATCCTCTTCTTCTTTATCTTTTTCTTCCTCCCTTTCTAGATGCATTTCTTCTTGCATCAGGCCCTTATCTTGGCCAATTTGTGGAGGTTCCTCAACTATTTCCACATCATCATTTATGCCCATTTTCCCTTCTTTAGAGAGATTCTCCTCAAGGATTCCTTCCTTATCTTGCTCCTGATATGAATTCACAACCTCATTATACTCATCAATTTTATTATCACCCTCTTCTTCAAACCTTTGTGGCCCTTCTTCATCAGAAACCACAAAATATTCACACTTAACTCACCCTCAGCATGCTCAAAATAATCATCTCATTTAGAATCCTTTAGCTCATCAGTGATGTCCCTCACAACTTATGTAGGATTCTCCTCACCGAGCCTCTTAATTTATTCTAAAATTTACATTATGGCCTCCATTTTTTGTGGCTCGATAGGTGGCGAGGGGAGAGGAAAAGATGCAACAAGCTGAGCCATTAGTGCTTAAACCTTGGGATTGAGAATCACCATAGAGAGCTCAATGGGCACATTCTACATGTAAGCTACAAAAGGATGTGGAAAAGTGGGAGGTATCAAGTTAGTTATCAAAAATAAAGGTGGTAGAGTGGAAAGAGTTGGTAGTGGAGGTGGGAGTGAAGAGGACAACAATAGGGAGGTAGTTTAAGAGGAAAATTCCAACACTACCACTAGAGAAATTGGCAAGGTAGATGTGAGGTGGACTAATATGTCCACAACCGAAAAAGATGAGATCAGAAAGGATTTGGGAGTGCAGTGGGATGGAGTGGTTACAACAATAGAGGTAGCAAGAATAGAAGTGGTGGATGGTGGTGAGCAAGGTTTCTTAGCTTATTCTTCCTCTTTGTGTTGGAGTTCCTACTCCTAGATGGTCGACATTTGGAGAACAAAAGTTCCCATTCTTTTCACCCTTTTTGACGATTGGCCTCTTGTTTCCTTCACGGAATAAATTTTTTGTTTGGGCTTTCATTCAAGTACATTTTTCATCTTTTTGGATCTAGTGATAGGCAGGGACTTAGGAGCTTCACTTGATGAACCCACAAGTGCATCGATATTTGTTTCACTTTTGATATTATATTCAAGATCTCCATATGTCAGTTTTTCACTTTGTTCTTGTAGTTGAGATATTTGTTTGTCAACCCATTATTTAGTTCTATGTTTAATAGGGTGGGTGAGAATTTCTAGGTCGGTGACCTCTTCCTCGGCCCAATCAATGACTGGAAAAAGTACATCAACCAAGGCATTGTATATTTCATGTAAAATATGATCATCTTCAACAATCTAATCAAACACGAGAAAAAAATTAATGGATTTCACAAACTAGGAGGTCATCCTCATGTAATGTTGCATCTGAACCTCCTTGTCATCATCAAAGTTTTCCCAAAATTCTTCAATGTGACGTCGGTGGGCATGTTGTCTCCCAAATTTTTTTTTCATCTTTCCATGAGGATCTGTACTTCCCCTATCTATGTACAAGCCCAAGAGGTACTCTTCCAATTGCATCTCAAAATACTTAGCACATTGGGTAGTAGGGAAAGAGTACATTCCCTATCTAAATGTAAGGGTATATGGGACCCCAACTTGCTGCTTGTTGCTTAGCAGTGTATGGGAAATCTATAACTACCGAGTAAGCTCTAACAAAATTATCTTGTCATTAATGTAACTTGGAAACCAGTAGGTTCTTCCTAAGAAACCTTCTTCCCTAATGTAGGTGAATTTCAGGAATTGGATGAATAAATATCTAAAACCCTTTATGACAGCTTTGGTGTTGTGTGTCACTCTTATCTCATAGTCCCCTCCCAAGGTCCTAATTACATGCCCAATGAAGGCATCATTCACTCTCGTGGGTTCTATCTTAAGAGTTTTGTATTGCAATTCAGGTAGCAAACATATACTTTAAGCTCTCCCTTCTTGATCCCCAATGTTCTAGCATAGAAGAGTCCTTTGTACGGGAATTTGGTTGCTAGGAGGTAGACTAGATATGAAGTCATTTAAAACTTGGAGGTCTTCTTCACTGCCATGAGTTGATCATGTAGGTTTTTACTTGTCATATTTTCCCAATGAAATTTGGTAGTGCCTTGGAGGATCTCCTCCATGAAATAGAACATTCATTCTTCAAAGAAGGTGGCAGTGTGTAGGCCCATCACTCTACTCAGGAGTGTGACCAAATCGTGATATTATTCAAAGAAATTTCTCCTATACAATATTTGGGGTAATTTTTTAGCACTGCATCTCGTATCCTTTAACCATGATTGGTTTATTGTTTGTTTTCACATGGGTGGATCTTGTTTCCAAACTATCGAGGTGAATTCATTTTCAAATTCCTCCATTTCATCGAAGAATGGAATACCAAATGTCCTACCTATAGATTTGGCAGACAGGTCCACCAATACCCTCCCATCTTTAGCAATTATCTTTTTGTTATGAGATCGATAACACTCTCAACAAGACATTACTAATTCAAGAGTGACCAATGTAGGAGGAAATCTAGCTACCTTCACAAGCCCACTTTCCTTTATCTTTCGTGCATCCTCTATAATGGGATTGACCATTAATATTTTCTTAAATTCATCAATGTTTACATGCCCTAGGTTAGTTTCAGAGATTGTGTCCCAGTTGGACATGAGCTTAGAGGTGCACTCCACCCCATGAAACTGGTACTTCATCTACTCTTTCTCTTCTTTCCCTTTAGGGTCTCTTGCAGGCTTCTTTCCTTTGTAAAATTTTCCCATTGGATTCCCTAATGGCTCCTCAATAGGTTCCATAAATCCTACAAACAAAGAGTGTAGTAAATACACTGAGAGATCAATAGCAAAAATTCCAATTAAATCTTGCAAATTAATGGTCAGATGTATTCATATACTCTTAAAGGATCATAACATTCATCACATTTTATTGTTCGAGGGTCATTAGGGTGCTTTATGAAAATGTGGTTTTGGTGATGCGAAAGTCCACCCTATGGAATTTGTGGTAGTGGACGTTGTTAAGGGACGATGTAGAGAAAGGAGAAATCTATAGGCATCCACCTGCATGGAAATTTTTGCATGTCGTGTTTGATGAGAAAACTCCCTATGGGATGATTGGGCCTGTGTGAAACCTTTGATGGAAGCACCTTCAGTTGTTTCCCTTTATCAAATTGACCCCTTTTGGTTTATGTGGATGCAAGGGATGTTGGTGCCATGGATGGGAGATTCATTAGTGCTTTTACTATTGAAATAGCTATAGAGGATGGACATCTTCTCACATGCGGATTTTCACATGATGAAACCCACAAAGTGCTTTTTCCTTAGTCAATTTTATTATGAATGTTCTCAATGAGCAGAAGATGAGTAGTAGAGGGTCTTTGAGGTTTTTCTATCAATTAAAGAATGAATTTGGGTTAGTGGAGTCTTGTACACGATGACCCACATTAGTAGACCTACAAAAGAGGTCTACTCGAAGGTTCATGAATTGTGCATTTTAGTGTTAGCAACTTTGGTGGTTTTAGAGTCTGGATGGTAGAGAGATGAGTTTGTTTCATCGATAAGGGATGGTGGATGAGTGATAGTCACCCATAGGAGGTATTCCACAAATGTAGACCTGTAGAGGTTTTCTGACTCATAATTTTGTTGGCAACTTGAAGTTTTATCTTTGGGGAAATGTTGCCCGTAGAACCTATGAGGCAAAGAGGCATAGATGCTTTGCTATTAGGTAATGATGACCAGGTGTTGGTGGACCACATGAGGAAACTCATAGGGTGATTAGGAATTAGCCAATTTTACAAAATAATGGATCTAGTTTACTCGTGGAGTGGGAGGATGAAAATGTTCTTCTATTAAAGAACGATGATGATGGGATGATGGTCCACATATTACAGTCTACAAGAGCATATCTGCAAGGGATCAGTGACTTAGTTGTTCTTCAAATGATTTGTCAGTGACATCTTAAATGTGGGAATCTATGTTAGGTTAGCTATGATTTTGCATCGATGAGGGAATAAACACCTACAAATGGGGTCCTGCAAAACCCAACTGACACTTTGATAATTATTTCTTCACCCAACTAAAATTTTGAAGATTTAATCATGGGGGAAAATGGGATGAATGGTGTAGCCATTTGTGTAGGTTGAACATAGTTCCAAATTATGGGTTTTCAGGTTGAAATCCGAAGATTCCATACTATTTGTATTTCATAAGCCATTAGTGAACAATCATTTAATAAATTTGAATCAAAAAGGCTAAAAGATGGATCTGGATTCTTACCTTGATCACATAGAGAAAGAAAAATATTTGCCCAATTCTTGAATCCTCTCATGCATGTGGGAGCTCCTTCTTGTCTTTTAAATTAAAATTCCATGGGTGAAAATGATTGCTCGACATCGGCATACTTAGAGGTAGCTCTCCATTAATGCCCCCCATTAATTGTAGGTACAACAGGATTTGGGTAGGTAGGGTTGCAAAAAATCATGCCATGGAGGATTCTCAATTAAGATTAGGGTGGCGAAAGTGAGCGTGGGACCCTCCATGTGGGTATACATTATTTGAAGGATGCAGGGAGTGGCGAAGATTGCATGGTGACCCGCTAAGAGAGACCCACAACTACCAGTCTACCATGTCCAATGGACACGACAAACAAGGATAAAGGGAAACTTGTAGCATAAAATTTGTAAAGGCTCAAAACTTATTAAAATTTGAGTAGGTGAATTTGGCCAAGATGAGTTTGATGATTTTGAAAAATGTGACCATTTTAAGCTTAGAAATAGGGGCACACAAAATGAGGCAAAACCAAAAATGACCTGGTAAAGGCAAAACAAGAGGAGGAGATCCCTAGTTCGAATAGGGCATGTGTGTTATAGGAACAAAAAATGGTGACTCTATTGGGAGAACACTCTCGAGTGTTCCAAGGGTAAGGAATCATCGAGAACCCATAATCCTTGGTTTCACAGACCAAAAACAAGTTTCCTCAAATAAATGAAAGACCTAAAGGAGGGCATAATCCTTAGTTGAATTAGATCACAAAATATCTCAGAAGTGTGTGCAATGAGTTAATTCCTCTCCTTCAAAACCATAGAGGATAGTGGTCAATCATCTAGGGTGAGCTACATAAATAATCTAACCCCAAAAGTAACCTAGACATTGCTCCACTGTCATTCAAGCGTCCATAGCCCCGATGGAGTTGTCGTTGCAATCCCCATGAACATTGCTCTATTTGCAGTTGAGCATCCATAGTCCCAATAGAGTTGCTCACACACCAACATAGTTTCTTGTTTCTCAATATTTTTTATTTTCTTTCCTTTCTTTTTGTTTATATTTCCTTTTGATACTCATTTGCTCAGTTGTATAAGCAATGAAGCTTATAGTGGGTTTGGAGATCACAGTGGTCACTCGAGTACACTTAATATTTTTCACTTGTTGAGGTTTCATGGTAGATATAATATAACTCATGAAGATTATTTAATTTCTTTTTCATGTGTGATCTGAGATAGACGTGAAAGGATTCAAATAAGGGTTCCATTCTAAGTCAAGTTGGAGTTCAAGTGAGAAAACCCGCTTCACGAAAGTAAACAGAAACTCTTAGTAAATCATGAAGAATTATCCAAGTAACACAAGTAGCCTGAAAAAAAGTGATCCAAGGGCCAAGAACGACCACCACATCAATATAATAAAATACCCCTAGAAAAATGAAGGCTAGGAAAGCAAGGAAGAGCAAAGAAAAAGTAGAGCTGAAAGCAAAAGACCCACTCTAACTATATACAACTATATACAAGGGGTGAGCCTAGACAACTTAGGCAAGGAAATAATGCTTGAGGTACTACCTATTGATTGGCAATGGGACATCCTCTCTAGTGATTGTCTTTAGGTGAAGGGCATTATCTCCCAAAATCTCAAAATTTTGGAATGGGCCAAGCTAGAGCTTGTCAAATTTTTCATGTCCCCCTTTCTTCTCATGGGCCTTGTCCTAGCATAGGACTAAGTCAACAATTATAAAGGCCTTAACTTTGGCTCTATAGTCAAACCATATCTTGAATACACCCTAATGTTTTGAAGAAAAAATTATTGCTTCATTATGGACTTCTTCCGAATGGAACAACTCAGCTAAACGACCCTCATTACGTTCTCCCTCCTCATAATAAGTGTTCATGAAATTAAGTGTAGGGATCTTGAGGTGAACTAGAAAAATGAGCTCTAAGCTGTAAACAAGGTAAAATGGGGAACTTCCTAAAGAATATTTATGTTGGGTGTGATTTTCCCATAGAGAAATGTGCAACTAGGTGTGTGAGTCCTTTGGGTTCTTGTTGAGAAACTTACATATGATGGTTAGTAGGTTATTATTCATGGATTCAGCTAGACTAGTCCCTTGGGGATAGTAGTTTAATGAAAATTTAATTACAATCCCATAATCAAATGCCCAACTAGTGAAATTGAGGGAAGAAAACATAGGACCATTATCGCATACTAGGGAAAATAGACAACCAAAATGATTTATAATGAAATTTTCCAGAAAATTAACCACTAACTTAGTTGTACATTTTCTACAAGAAATTTCTTCAATCCATCCATTGTAATACTTAGTAGCAATCAAAATTTACCTATGGCCTACAAAGGATGGTGGGCTTACCGAACCGATGAAGTCAAGTCCCCACTGAGAAAAAGGATTCACCTCAGAAACTAGCTATAGTGGAACAACAACTTACCTCTCCTTGGTAACAGTGGTCTAACAAACATGACAAGATCTATCGTGGTTGTGGCCATCTTTGAACAGAGTCAACCAATAATACCTAGCCCATAACATCTAATGGGCTATTGAAGGACCAGATCAATGGCCAGTTCCAATTTTTCATGAAATTTCTTTAAAACTTCAGTTGCCTCTGCTTTTCCTAGGCACCAATGATAGACTCCCTCATATTTCCTTATGTATAATATAGCTCCTTGCAGCATATAGCTATTAATTTTCAATCTTAAAGAATGTTTTTGGACTCCCTATAGTTGTGATGGACACTTTTTATTCAATAAGTAATATACTATGTCATCATACCATTCATCTGGGGAGACGTCTCCACATGATATTGTTGAAGTGTGAGTTCTGGTTCTGTTTCTACCATTGTGTGTGTGAGATTTTATCCTTAGACTAGCTTCATAGGATGAGCCTCCATATCATACTCTTACAACAATGTAACCCATTTTTCTCTTCTTTCTTCTAGTTCATTCTACATCAACATGGTTTTAATAGCTAGATCTAGATAATTAGCAAACACTTTGTTCCTCATGATGTAATGCCTGAACTTCTTCACTCCATGAACCAAGGCATATGTATGTTTCTCAATATTATGATAACATAGTTCAACGTCCTTCAGCGGGGCACTCGTAAAAGTGTGATCGTTCCCTTCATCATCCTTCTGTGTCAATATGCTAGTGCATGAGTGTTCTGAAGCAAAAAAGTAGATATAGAAAGGCTTCAAATAATATGGGTTGACCAACACAGGAGCATCTGCAATATCTCACTTGATTTCATCAAAAGCCTATTTGGATTCCTACACCCAATCCACTTTGACATCTTCTTTGTGCATGGAATTGAGTGGTTTGACTATTTTTGTGAAGCCTGTGATGAACGTCCTAAAAAATTTAATCTTTCTCAAGAAGGACTTCATTTAGTTTTTGCTACCTAAAGGATGAATTTTCAATATAACCTGTAGTGCTCCAAATTTATGGAGATTCCTTTTTTTGAGATTATGTTCCGCAAAAACTTTCCTTCGGCCACTCCAAAGATGCACTTATTTTCTCACTACACTTTAGGAACACCTTGCATAAGTCAGAGACATCGTCTCATTTCATTGAGAACACTGTAAATTCATCCATGTATATGATGATGATTTTTCCAATAAAATCCTTAAAAGCTATGTCCATGGCATGCTATGATGTTGCTCTTGCATTGATCAACCCAAATGGAATCATTCTGTATGCAAGCATTCCCCATTTTATGGTGAATTTCATCTTGTTTTTATCTTCATATTGCACCATTGCTTGTTTATATCCTAAACTATAGTCATTAAGAAATGAAATCATTTCTGAACCATTTACAATTTTGAGGACCTCATGCAATGAGGGCACCAAATAATTGTCCTTTTTAGAAGATCTATTTAGATTCCTGAAATCCGCACATAATTTTATTTCTTCATTTTTCTTCTTAATCGGGACCAAATTGGCCACCCATGTGGAATGCCTAATCGAAAAGATGATTAAGGAAGACAGAAACTTTTGCACTTCCTTAAAGATAATAGGTTCTAGTAGTGCGTTGATTAGGCAATGACTCTTCCTAAAGGGACTCACATCTATTTTGAGGGGAATGGTATGAGTGATGATTGACATATCATATGTTTTGAGGTCTTCATACCCACAAGAAATGATGATTGACATATCATATGTTTTGAGGTCTTCATACCCACAAGAAATCACATCATGATAAGTGTGCAAAGCGTCAACAATTCCTTTTCTTTCCTCTGAGGTGCACACTTTTCCAATGAAAACATTTTTAACCTCCTCTGCAATACCTATTGTGGGCATCACATTGATTATCTATTGACTCCCTCTTCATCTACTGATCCTGGTCCCTTATGTGATCCAAGTCAAATATCCTTTCCAGTTGGACCATGCCCCTAGGTATCATGTTGGTATTTAAAATGATTACCCCTTAAATATCAAACTGAACTTCCTCAAGCTCCACTTCATCTAATATTTGGGATAAAAATATGTCTAAACTAGTGATGAAGTCTAGAAAATTCTTGTCGTCATTAAACACTTGAAAATGAGTGACATTATTAGGCACCGATAGGATAGAAGTGAACTCCATGGTGAATTTATTTAGGCTATTCAATGACAGATGAACCCACGGCTACACTACTGTTTGTTTCACTTTTGATATCTTCAAGCTCTCCATATGTCAGTTCTACACCTTGTTCTTGTAGTTGAGCTATTTTTCCATCAACCCACTTTTTGGTTCTATGTTCAATAGGATGGGTGAGAATGTCTAGGTTCGCGACCTCTTCCTCATCCCAAACAATGACTGGTAGGGGCACATTAGCCAAATCATTGTACCTTTCATCTAAAATATTTTCATCCTCAATAATCAGATTAGGCACAGAAAACAAGTTAATGAATTTCAAAAATTGGGTGGTCATCCTCATATAGTGCCACATTCGAACCTCCATGTCATCATCACAATTTTTCCATAAGTCTTCAATGTGAAGTCAGTTGGTGTGTTGTCTCCCATCTTTTTTTTGGCTTGCCATGATGATCCACACTTCCCCTGTATGTGTGCAAGCCCAAGTGGTACTCTACCAATTCCTTCTCAAAATTCTCAACACATTGGGAATTAGGCCAAGAGTACATTCCCTATCCAAATATAAGGGGATATGGGACCCCAAATTGGTGCCTGTCACTCAGCAGTGTATGGGATGTTTGCAGTTGTTGAGTAAGCTCAAAAAAAATGATCTTGTCATTAGGGTGGCTTGGTAACTGGTAGGGTCTTCCTGAGAACCCTTCTACCCTGATGTAGGTGAATTTAAGGTATTGGATGAATAAATATCCAAAACCCTTTATGACAACTTTGACGTTCTGTTTGATTCTTCTTTCATAGTCCCCTCCCAAGGTCCTAATTATATGCCCAATGAAGGCATCATTCGCTCTCTTGTATTCCTTATTAAAATTTATGTATTGCAATTGGGGGTATTAGTGGTAAAATTTAAACTCTCGCTTCTTGATCCCCAATGTTCCAACACATAACACTCCTTTGTCTGGGAATTTGGCTGCTGGGAGGTAGACTAGATATGAAGTCAAGTAAAATTTGGAGGTCTTCTTCACCACCATGATTTGATCATGTAGGTTGTTACTTATCATATTTTCCTAGTGAAATTTGGAGGTGCCTCAGAGGATCTCATCCATGAAATAGAACATCCATTCTTTGAATAAGGTGGTAGAGAGAAGGTCCATCACTCTTCTCAGGAGTGTGACCGGATCATGATATTTTTTAACAAAATCACTCCTATACAATGTCTAGGATACTTTTTTGGCACTTCCTCTCTTATCCTTTAACCATGATTGACTTATTTTCATTTGTACCTGAACAAATCCTATTTCCAAAATGTCGGGGTGAATTCCTTTTCAACTTCCTCCATTTCATCAAATGTTGGAATACCAAATGTACTACTAATAGATTTGGTGGACAGGTCTACCAATACCCTCTCATCTTTAGAGATTATCTTTTTTTTATGAGAGTGATAGCACTCTCGACAAGCCATTACTAATTCCAAAGTGACCAATGTAGGAGGAAATCCATCTTCCTTCACATGGCCACTTTCCTTTATCTTTCGGGCATCCTCTATGATGGGATTGACCATTACTCTTTGTTTAAATTTTTCAATGTTTACATACCCTAGGTCGGTGTCAAAGACTATGTACGAGTTGGACACGAGTTTAGAGGTTCTCTCCACCCCATGAAATCGGTACTTCATTTTCTCTTTCTCTTCTTTCCATCTATGGGATCTTGCAGTCTTCTTTCCTTTATCACCTTTTCCCATTGGCTTCCTTGATGGCCCCTCAACAGGTTCCATAAATCCTAGACACAAAGAGTGTAGTAAATGCATTGAAAGATCAATAGGGAAAATTTCAATTAAATCCTACAAATTCATGGTTAGATGCATTCATATACTCTTAAAGGATCATAAAATTCATCACATTTCATTGTTCAAGGCTCATTAGGGAGGTTTATATAGATTCGGGTTTTGGGATGTGGAAGTATGCCCTACGAAACCCATGGTGGTGAATTTCGTTAAGGGATGGCACAGGGAAAGGAGAAATCCACAAAAAACCACTCGCATGGAAATTTTCACATGGCATGTTTTATGATAAAAATCCCTATGGGATGATTGGGCCCATGTGAAACCTTAGATGGAAGCATCTTCAATTTTTTCCCTTTATTAAATTGACTCCTTTTTGTTTATGTGGATGTAAGGGATGTGAGTGTTGTGAATGGGAGAGTCATTCTAGTGCTTTTCTATCTCAATAGCAGCAAAGGATGGATTTCTTCTTGCATGTAGAGTTTCACATGAAGGAACCCGCAAAGCGCTTTTCCTTAGTCAATTTTGTTGTGAACATTCTTTGTGAGTGGAAGATGGTTAGCCGAGGGTCATCAAGATTTTTCCATTGAAGAATGACTTTGGGTGGGTGGAGTCCTAGCTGTGGCAGTCTGCATGAGCAAAGTTGTAGAAGAGGTTTTCTTGAAGGTTCGTGACTTGTGGATTTTAGTGTTGGTGACATCAGTAGGTTCAGAGTCTGCATAGTGGAGAGACATGTTTTTTTCACCGATAAGGGATGACAATGGAGTGATGGCCACCCACATGAGGCAGTCCACATAGGCAAACCCATATATGTTGTATGATTATAACATTGTTGACAAATTGAAGTTTTGACTTTGGGGAAATGTTTCCCATGGAACCCATGAGGTGGAGAGGTGCAGATGCTTGGCCATTAGGTAACGAAAATTGAGTGTCAACATACCACATGAGGAGACCTATAGAGTGATTAGGACTTAGCCAGTTTTACAAAATATTGGGTCTAGTTTACTTGTAGTAATGGCAGGCACAGAGATCATGAAGCGGGAGGATGCAAATTTTCTTTCATTTAAGAATGGTGACAATGGGTTGGTAGTCTACATACTTAGTGACTTAGTAATTTCATCAAAAAATTTGGCAATAGGGTCTTAAAGGCAGGAATCTATGATAGGTTAGCTATGATTTTGTAGTGATGAGAGAACGAACACCCACAAACAGGGTCTCACAAAACCCCACTGACACTTTGATAATTATTTCTTCACTGAGCCAGAAGTTTGAGGATTTAATCATGGGGTTGGATGGGTCCAAGGTTGTAGCCACTTGTGTGGGTCAAAAATCATTCAAAACTACGGGTTTTCATCGTTAAATCTATAAATTCCATGCTATTAATATTTCAAAAAACCTAAGTGAACAATCATTTAATAAATTTGAATCACAAAGGCTGAAATATTGACCCACATGCTTACCATGATCATGCAAAGAAAGAAAAATAGTTTCCAAATGCTTAGATCCTCTCATGTGTGTGGGAGCTCTTTCTTCTCTCTTGAATTTGAATTCCACGAGTGAAAATGATAGTTGGGCATTGGGATATTTATAGGCAGCTGGCCATTAATGCAACCCATTAATTGTAGGTATGGAATGCTTTAGGTAGGTAGGGTTTTAGAAAACCATGCCAAGAAGGATGCTCAGTTAAGATTTGAGTGGCGAAAGTGAGCATGAGACCTGTCGGGCAGGCAAATGAACTGTGAAGGATGTGGGGAGTGGTGAAGCCTAGATGGTGACCTGCTAAGGGCGACTCATATTTGTGGGTTTTCCATGTCCTATGGACATGACAACCAGGGATGAAGGGAAAACCGCAAGAAAAACTCCACAAAGGCTTAGAACTTAGTAAAATTTGAGTAGATGAATTTTTCCAAGAGGAGTTTGATGATTTTGAAGCATGTGACAATTTTAAGCACAAAAATAGGGGCATGCAAAATGAGGCAAACGTAAAAATGACCCAGTGAAGGCGAAATAAGAAGAGGGGGTCCCCAGTCCGAATGGGGTGCATGTGCTATAGGAACAATAGGATTCTAGTTTATAAAATTTTAATTTATTTGAAATTTTAATGAATGGTTAAAAAAAAAGTAAAAAATACCAAACATTGTTTTTTGACAAAACACAAACACACAAAAAAAGAAATTAATGATGAAAGCCTTAACATAGTCAAAATATGAAAAAAAAAATTGTTAGATAGCTAAGAGGGAGCTTAACATTACCCAAGTGTTTGTGTTACATGACCTTAAAACACATCCAATCCTAATTTTTAGCTTGAACAAGATTATGTGATTTTTTTTTGAATATGCAAAACCACATTTTTGGATGTTGGAAAGGAACTCCAAGCCTTGGGTTGGAAATCCAAAGAAAATCAAAGCCAAATGCTTGAGGATTCCTAAATAAATACATAACACAAGCACACTATATATTTTTGTGTATGTTTCTATAAATGTGTGTTTGTGTGTTTGAATGGATGCATGTTTGTATGTCTAAATGTATGCTTGTATGCCACTATGAATCTATGAATGCATGCATGTATGTATGTATGTATGAATGTATGGATGTATGTATGTATGTATAAATTTTCAAGGTTGATGGTATAGGGTTAAGTGTATAATGTATAGAGATTAGGATTTTGGATATTTTGTATATGTTTGAGGGTTTAGGGTTTAGGGTACAAGGTTGAATGTAGGGTTTAAGGTTTAAGTGCATGGGGTTGAGGGTTTACGGTTGAGGGTATAAGGTTAATGTTATATGCTATAGGGATTAGGGTTAAGGATATTGGGTATGGGGTTGAGGGTATGGGTTGAGGGTATAAGGCATACGATTAAGGTTCAAGAGTATAGGGTTTAGAGTTTAATTATAGGGTTGAGGGAGAATGTTCAAGGTTTAGGGTATAAGGTTAAGGGTATATGGTATAGGGATGAGGGTTGAGGGTGTAGTGTTTAGGGTTTAAGGTATAAGTTTGAGGGTTGAGGGTTTAGGTATTAAGTATAGGGTTGAGGTTATAGGGAAGAGGGTTAAGGGTTTACAATTGAGGGATAATGTTCAACTCATTGAGTGTATAAGATTAAGTGTGTCAGGTATATGGATAATGGTTTACAATATTGGATTTAGGGTTAAGAGTATGGGTTGAGGGAATAGGGCATGTGTTCAAAGGTTGAGACTATATAGTTTGGTTTTCAAGTATAGGGTTGAGGGTTGAGTATTTATAGTTGAGGGATTTTTTTAGCTTGTTGAGTTTATAAGATTAAGTGTAGGGTTTAGGGATTATGGTTTAGGATATTAGGTAAAGGGTATAGTCTTGAGGGATTGACGATATAAGGCATAGGGTGAAGGGTTGAGAGTGTATTTTTTAGGCTCTAAGTATAGTTTTGAGGGTATAGGGTATAAGGATGAGGGTTGAGGTTGTAGGGTTTAGGTTTAAGGTATAGTGTTGAGGGTTTAGGGATTATGGATTAAGTATAGAGTTGAGGGTATAAGGTATAAGTTGTATGTTTGAGGTTTTATAGTTGAGGGTGTAAGAGAGGGGTACCAGCCATGTCAAGGCCCCAGGTCATAGAGGGTTGAGATCAGAAGGCTACCCTAACTTACCTTAGCTTAAAGGAAAGTGAGGAAGCACA
Organism: Sequoiadendron giganteum; assembly: GCA_007115665.2. Taxonomy (NCBI): domain Eukaryota; kingdom Viridiplantae; phylum Streptophyta; class Pinopsida; order Cupressales; family Cupressaceae; genus Sequoiadendron; species Sequoiadendron giganteum. Next base: position 86,061,424 of record CM021104.1, read on the forward strand.
AGATGAGAATGATGAGGATTACAAGGTCCTTTGATCACTTTGTAGAGCTGAGACTCAAAATGGGAATAGGTGAGTCATTTTTGGGGTCAATGATGTGCCTCAAGGAGTTATCTACCCGAGGATGAAAGTGTGGATCTAGGATGATAGTGTGATGTACTAGCATCTCTTAGGTGTGTTGGCATATGTACGACCAAACGACTGAAGAGACAAGGTCAAACATAGGAAAAAAACCTAACATCCTAGCTAACTACTTTCAAAAGGTCAAAATAACACTATGATGTAAATAAAGTATGCATGAATTTGATAACGTAAATACACAAGAGTGAGGATGAAAAGAATGATCTCACAAAGGTACTCATTCGCCAACTAGCTCCAAGAAGGCTTCCACCTACACACAAGAGAGAGGAGAATTTTTTGGGGGCTGTATAGGGGTCTGCTTTAGTTAGACCCTCGTTTTGGTGTTTCCAACTCCACATACAAGAAAGATAATGAAAATGGAGAAAATTATGATAAAAAAGGAAATGAAGGAAAGAAAAAAATGCACTACAAAATAATTTTATGCTACCCAACCAAATTATAGAGAGGAGTAGAAATCTTACCACCTCCACCAATATCTCAATAGCCAATGGGGGAGAGAATTAGAGGACTCAATCCTGTGTTGCAAAGGTGTTTGTCCCATGCTTTCTCTATAGAGTTGATGGAGTGTTGATGTTGTTGCTATGGAGTACAAAGTGTAGCTTAGATGCTAAGAAAATGTTATGCAGAGAGATGAGTTGAATACTTAGAGTGCGTAGAGCTTCTCAAGAGATCATGAAGAGATGGAATGAATGAAGAAAAAGTGAATTTGAAGTAGATATGAAGGTAAAGGACCATATTATAGGTTGTTTCATCGAAGAGGGCATTACAAATTGAATTCCAATGGGAAGTGTAACACCTCTTGAAGCTCCAGATGTGAGAATTTTCCAAGGACATAAGTGCATTGTGTGGACATCTACACACCATGTGGGTGTCCCCGATAGATATTAATCTACCGACACATAGAGAAATTCCAAGTGGAACGAAGGCAGCGGGATTATGTGGAATTTTGCCTTCGGATTTAGTTTTCTAAGGTGAGGATGTGTAAAGTGGAATTTGCGTAAGGGGTTCAAATTCACTCCTATACATGTTTCCCCCACTTTAGCGAGAAAAATAGTGATGAGTGCTTCAGTAATGTAGATCAAAGAAGTAGTAGAGTTAGAAGTTTATACCTAAATCATCGAGGAAGCAGTCTGCAATCTGGCGAACCTGAGAGTACAAGACAATAAAAAGGACTTCATAGCTCCACAAAAGTATGAATATGAATAAATAGTCTTATAGGCCCACAAAATAGCAAGGAGGCAACCCCCAAGATCTCTTGCATGAAGGAAACCCTAAGAGGTAAGTACCTTATAGAGCCACAAACCTGCAAGGAAGTGTCCTCCAAGATCTCTTGCATGAAGGGAACCAAGAAAAGGGGACTTCATAGATTCAAAAAGAAGCTTTACAGGCACACTCGTAAAGTGACCTGTTTACCCACAAATAAAACATGTCAAGAAGTAGCCACATAGGCTAGTAACCAAACATCACGTAGATTGTCAACTAGTTGGAAGACTTTCAAAGGGATTGCTCAGGAACCCTTCAAAAGGAGGAGGGGTCCACTGAAGGGATGTGTTCTTTGAAAAGTGAGGTCTAGTCAGGCTACCCCCAAGATAGATACAAATGATATGAAATAGGTCTAGTCGGGATGCTCCCAAGCTAGATGCCAATGATATGAAATAGGTCTAGTTAGGCTACCCCCAAGCTAGACACCATAGAGTTCATTTTGAGATAGAAATTTTCAAAGGGGGTCCCTTAGGAAACCTTCAAGACAACAAGGGGTCTACTCAAGGGATGTGCCATTCGAAAGATGGTGTTTTATTTCTTGAATCAATTCACCATCAAGGAATCCTTCCAAAATATGTTCAATTCATCAAGGAATTTAAAAGGAATAATATGCCCCCACACGAGGGAAAGATCAATTTTTTTCCCACTTCAGAGGAAGGTTCTCAAGTTCTTTCTTTATGAACCCATGATGAAGGACACATGTTGCATTAGGGTTTCAAGTTGAGAATGCAATTATTACAAAGAAGTGTGTGAAGGATCTTGAGAAAAGTTTCATTGGAAAAAAATGCATTTTCTGAAGATCAAAGTGATGTAAGGATGGATTTTTTACACATGATGGGGACAACTCAAGCAAAAAAGTGAGAAATACAAAGGAAAATTAAAAAGGGAAAGATAACACGAAGAAAGGGCACAAGGGCAGCTTGAAATTTCGGGGTTAGAAATGATCATAAATATATATAAGTATAATAATAGTATATAAATGAATTTTCATCAACCCCCTACTATATCAGACCATGTGAAGAATGCATGAGAAGATAAAGTAAAATAAAAAAATTGGGTCAGCATGGAAGGGAAGCCTAAATACCCCCAACAATTTGCATGGTCCTTAATTTTTTGATGACACAAACATGGAAGAAGGATGATACAAATAAAAGAAGGTTTATGTAAAGAACACCACACATGTATCCAAGCACCAACAGGAGTGACGAGGGTCATCTAGACACACATATAACAATTACGAGGGAAAACGTCACAACACACACACATCTAACCTAAAGATAAAGAAGAGGCCTCCCCCTAACAATGATTAACCAAGAGATTGTTTGATTCCTACTATAGATCATCGTAGGGGGAAGGAGGATGAGCTTGTAGTGGTGGAATTTTAAGGGGAGTAGCTTTCAACCCTCTCATAACAAGGGCTAAGGAGGAAGGACCCGTAAGGTCTCCTTCACTCAACTATTGTCGATCTAAGGTCAACGAATTCATGAAAATCATAGACAAGGTGGAAAAGTCATCCACCAAGTTAAATGTGCACTTAACAAGAGTGCCATGTTTCACCTCGATGGATGGTGGAGAGTACAACTGAGGTTCACCATTGATCTCACCAAGCAATTTAAGAGTGGTGAAAAATTTAGGGGAAGCTAGGATTAGTTTTTTTACTAGGATAGAACAAGTTAGCACAGGGAAATGTTTTGGTGAAGGTAGGCTTCTCTTACATCCTCTATTAATAGAAGGACCATTCTCTACCTTCTACTTTGTCGGGAGAGGCGAGCTCCCGACAGACGAGGCAAGAAGGGTAGAGGAAGAGGGGGAGGAAACAACCACAATAGATATGACTGAGGTGTTAGTCATATCTATGGGCTTTGGGAAAGGAAAGATATTTGGAATGGATGTCAACAAAGGAGGCTCCACCAAAAGAGTGATGAACACCTGCACCTTTTTGGAGTTAGGCGCATTTGTACTCGCAACGAAAGTTAAAAGTGATACAAAGTTGGTTTAAATGGAAGTAGAGGGGAGGAGAGAGGAGTATGTGACAAGACGTCCTAATATAAGGGTGGTCATCTCCTTTTCCTTCCTCTTTAAGGTAGTCTTCTTAGCCAAGAGAGCTATTCATCGGCTCTTGCACTAGTGCACAAGGTGGGTTTTGCGACTCTTTGAACTAGAGGCTGGAGGTTGTGAAGGAATGGAAGGCTCCTGCTCAACCTTAGGAGTGTCCTCTACAAATATTTCTAGTAGAGGGACAAATTCTTGAATGGGAGCAAGAGGAATAGGTTTGGAAATAGTGGGGGGAATCAACTCCAATGCCTCAGTAGTGAGCCTTTTCTCGCTCACCGCTTTAGAATCAAAAGCAGTAGGAGGCCATGGAGGCTAGAAAATAGAGGATTCTCCATGAGGGGCTTTATAGCTGCCATACTAAATAGGCATAAGCTCCATGTGTAGGAAAGGAAGCTCGAACATAGGATGCTTGGACGTTCGCCAATCGGGCACCATAGGATTCTCTCACAAACATGAGGCATAAGTGAATGACACCACAACAGAGCGAGAGGAAGCGTTAGGTTGAACAATTAAAGAATAAGGAGGATCTCGAGAGTGCTTCTCTTCTTCTCTTCTATGTTTCTTGGCGGCATCACTATCAGCTTTCAGGAAAACCCTATGTGAAAAAAAATAAAGAAAAGGAGGGTACCTCACTTTCTGCTTGAAATGCACTTTCTTGTAATTTTGATATGTGTGATATAAAAGGTCCTTTTTGGGTGGGAGAGGACCAATCAATATAGGAAAAAATTAATCTAAGGAATAACTACCACGCACAACTGGCAGTCTATCATCGGTGTCATGGACAACATGTACCAAACCCCCATGAACATACTTAAGCCATTTATGAACAACTGAGGGAACTGCATTCATAGCTACCTACCAGGGGATACCTAGCTTCAATCTAAAGATTTCAGACTCTAGGATAATGTCAAACATAAGGTTGATGGACTTAGGTCCAATGAGAACTGATAGGACAATACTACTTAGAGGAGGTATGGAAAGTTCATCGTGCGTGCAAACGGTGCTCTTAGGTGCATCATACCCATCTTTATATAGAAAGTTGATTAGCATGATCTCCTCAATTATAATGTTTACTTGAGATGTCAGATCAATGAGAACACCTACAACAATATTCTTGTTGATTCATGCATGAATGTAAAGAGGATATGGTTCTTTGTTAAATCCCATCGGCAGGTCCTGTGAACTGACGGTTATACTGATACCACTGCTCATAGGTTTTGCAGAGGGAATAGGTTGGTGCATAAAAGAGGCCATTACACACACTAAACTACACTTTAACGGATCCTCCTAAAAGGTTACAAGACAAGGTAGTGACCCAATTAAGGTTTCATTATGCAATAGCTTTGGAACATTCCAACTACGCCTACTAGGGGTCATAGGTTGGGTTGTAAGGAAAAATCCTGACAACACACTCACCTACGATGCTCCTAGAATATGAGGAAATGAGATTTAAATATCATAAAACGAAATCAAAATGGTTCACATCGGGTTCACCAAATATGTAAGATAGGGGGACTAACCATGTGAAGGCCCCAGGTCATAGAGGGTCTAGAGAAAAAGGCTTCCCTAACTTACCTCAGCTTAAAGGAACATTGGGAAGCATAGGACAAGAATGATGAGGATTACAAGGTCCTTCAATCACTCTACAAATTTGAGACTCAAAATGGGGCTATGTGAGTCAATTTTTGGGGTCAATTCTATGCCTTAGGGAGTTCTCTAGTTGAGGATGAAAGCATGGCTCCAAGATGACAACCCGATGCGCTAACATCTCTCAGGTGTGCTGGAGTCCATACGACTAGAGGACTAAAGAGACAAGGTCAAACACAGGAAAAAAATAGCAACCTAGCTAACTACTTTTGAAAGGCCAAAATAACACTATGATGTAAATAAAGTATGCACAAATGTGATAAAGTAAATACACAAGAGTGATGAGACAAGAATGATCTCACAAAGGCGCTCATTCACCAGCTAGCTCCAAGAATGCTTCCACTTGCACACAAGAGAGGAGAATTGTTGGGGGGTTGTATAGGGGTCTACCTCAGTTAGATCATTTTTTTCGTGTTTTCACCTCCATGGACAACCGAGATGACAAAAAGGGAGAAAAGTATGATAAAGCAACAAATGAAGGAAAGAACCAAAAATCACTACAAAACAATGTTATGCTACCCAACCAAATCATATAGGAGGGGAGTAGAGAACTTACCACCTCCACCAAGAGCTTACTAGCCAATGGGGGAAAGAATTAGATGACTCAAGCCTCTATTGTAATGGTTTTTGTCCCACACTTTCTCTACGAAGTTGATGAAGTATTGGTGTTGCTGCTATGGAGTGCAAAGTGTTGCTTAGATGCTAATAAATATTGTGTAGAGAGTTGAGCTGAATGATTAGAGTGCTTAGAGCTTCTCAAGAGATCGTGAAGAGATCTTGAAGAGATGAAATGAATGAAGAAGTGAATTTAAAGTAGAGATGAAGGAAAACGACCATATTTCGGGTCGGTTCGTCAAAGAGGGTGTTACAAATCGACCTCCAATAGGAAGTGCAATGCCTTCATAGGCTCCAAGCATGGGAATCTACCAGGGACTTAAGAACACCACATTAATTTTTGCATGCCATGTTGGAATCCCCAATAGTTATTCCTCTACCGACACACAAAACAAATGCCAATTGGAACTAAGGTAGTGGGCTTATGTGGAATTTTTCTTTTGGATTTGGTTTTTTAAGGTGAGGATGTGTAAAAGGGGAGTTTATGTAAGGGGTGCAAATTCACTCATATACAAAGGGATAAAGTTCAAGGTTGAGTTTCTAAGGTTAAGTGTATATGGTGTATGGATTAGGATTTTGATTGAGGGTATAAGGCATAAGGTGAAGGGTTGAGAGAGTATGGATTAGGGTTTAAGTATAGGGTTGTGGGAAATAAAGGATTTAGGGTATAAGGGTGAGGGGATAGGTTATAGGGATGAGAGTTGATGTTCTAGGGTTTAGGTTTTAAGTTGTAGGGTTGAAGGTTGATGGATTAAGACTTAAGTATTGGGTTGAGGGTATATGGTATAGGGTTGAGGTATTGAGGGTATAAGGCACATGGTGAAGGGTTGGTAGTGTACGGTTTAAGTTTTAAGTATAGTCTTAATGAACAATGTTAACGGTTTAGGGTATAAGGTTGAGGGTATAAGGAATAGGGATGAGGGTTAAGGGTATAATGAATAGGGATGAGGGTTGAGGGTGTAGGTTTGTTGGTTATTGTTTTTGAACCAAAACTATTCTTACCTCAAACCTATAAACTTTCTAAGGACAATTATTAGTAAGGGAAAGGATTTTCCAACACATAAGTAAAGTCTTTTGGGTCTTTACTTCTTCACTTTAGGATCTGTGAAACCTACGAGGGCAATCCCAAATAATTGTGTTCATAGATACTGGTGTGTATTGAGTATCAAACACAAAACAAATATATTATTCTGCTTAAATATTTTGAAGGCATCATACCCTAAAGATTTGGCTGATCTTCATAGTAGTGACTAACCATAAACAAGAGAATATTTAATTCCTTTAACATTCCCACACACCCAAATAGAATTCCATAAGTGATTTGATTATATTTTTTGATCAACAATCGAGTTGGTCACCACAATTAGAGCACAACTACTATGCAAAACGAGTGCTATATTCTGGGAAATGGAGTCAAACCATAAACCTATATGACTAGATAACAATGTTCTATTTTAGAAAAAAATAACCACAACCTTGAAACTACTGCATTATAGTATCCCCACCAGTTATTTCCATAATTAACTTCTTACTAGCATACTCACACAAGATTTATATTAAACCCACTATTGCATTCAAACATTTACATATATTCATTGAATGGATAAGCAAGAATAAAATAACACATCTATTGAAATTCAATAGAGACAAATAAGATAACCATTGATTATATTATTCATAGCTTGTATAATTTATACACAAGAGAGAAATATACAAAAAATTAGTATCATTTTTCTATCTATAGTGTTATCAAAACCATACATATATCGACTCACCTCCTCCTAGAACATATTACTGGAAAAACCTAGTATCTATTTTTCTTTTGTATATATCCCTTTTTTTAGAATGAACTCCTTACCGACCTCCTGACCACTCTCTATCCTTTGTAACTAGTCTTAGAATCCCTTTTATAAGACAAGGGAGCAACAAGCACCAAGCTGAATTACACTTACATTTCAATTTTCACTCTCATTTCATAAAAAAATTCAATAGAAAGAGAGAATATTCCCCTATTAATTTCTCAACCATCATTTGTATATCAAGTGAGAACAAAAAGAGAGATCAAAAAAGTATTAAACAAAGTAGTCCCTCCATTCTTCAAAAAGTGTCATTGTCACAACACAAAAACATGTAAATACATTCAAACCCAAGAAACATCACCATCAGCACAAAGAGCATAAATAAACTAAGACCCATCTCATAACATACCAACTAGAGAAAGAAAATTAACACAAAGGACCCAAAAAATTTTGAGCATCAACTAGGAAATGAAACATGATGCTACTTCTCCTTGTCACCAACAAAGTAGGTGTGCCAACTTGGTGTCCTTATTGCCAATGGATTAGTCCTCACTACCTCATCCTCAGAATCAACCCAATCCTTCATAGCCTTGAGATATTGATGATAACCAGAATAAATCTCATTTCCATTTTCAGAGGAATCATTTGAGACCTCAATGGAAGAATGTTGGTGTCCCATGTAAGCTTGGTGATACCTATTCCTTCTTGTAGCTTCCCTTTCTAGCCTCTCAATTTTTTTTTCCTTACCTTTGGGTAAATCCTTCGAGACAACTCGACCTCTTAGATGATAGGAAAGTTTGAGAACACCCCATGTTGAGTTTTTGGAAGATCTCATTTTCTTCTCGGGTGTCACAAGTACCTCTAGCATACCCTACTCATCTTTGGGAATGATTTCCTTAAATTCAAGAGGATTAAGCCTCTTAGACTGGCGGACTGGGCTTATGTTCACACTTACCTTTCCCATTTGATTACTTAGCCACTTACCAAATTCTCTTAGAGAAAATATACAACCTTACTTAGAAATAAAAAACTCAAAATCATGCCTTCTTCCATACTCCTAATTCTCACACTTAGATGGTGAGAATAATCAAGTAGATGATCTTCATTAAATAGATCCATTGGTGTGCTTCTACACTAATTATCTAGGAAATCTTGTGAGAGAGTATTGGCAATCAATTAACCCGGTTTTAAATCTCAATTGTTGATCATATTCTAAATCAAATCAACAGTCAGATGATCTAGAGTATTAATGATGAAAGAATTAAACACATACCCTTGATACTTGTCCCAAATTAACAAACTCTAGAGAGATAAACATTCACTTAACTTGCATGTTAACCATATGCTTAATTTCTTAACCAAACCTATTATGTCACATTTACCCATTTTCTTGTAGAAATTAACTCACTTGTAATTCATTATAGCAAGACAATGGGGAACAATCATGATTTATCTTTTGAATATCGGCCCGTACCCTACCTTACTTCAATTTTACCTTCCCATGTATACTAGCTTCTGAAAAATTTCAGAGCCATAAAAATGTTTATCAATTTCACATGTGTGCTCAATAATTAGTTCTAATTTATTGCAATTTTTATCTTGGAATAGTCTTAGCCAATATCGCCAACAATATCCACCTTTAATAGGAACTTTCTAAATTCTTAGGAAAATTTCGCGTGGCACTTTCCCTCATGCCCGTTGGAAGATATGGCATACAGGAAGAAAAATCACTAGATGGTGGGGAGTGTTCAAGACTTTCCCACATCACCTGCCATCCATCGTAAGTTTCATTTCTTACAAAGAAAATGACCATCCCCAAGACCTGGCGGGTCTCACAAAATAACAAGTGTCACATTTCCCGCTAACCTATGTGACTATCCTTCCTTATTGTGTTATAAAAATAGGAGCATGGGGAAAAAGATTGATGAGAACACATGTTATAATTTTTATTGTTGATTGTACCTCAAACAAAATCCATCGCTCTATGGAGATTGAGGTCCCACCGTCAAGTAATACCACTTGGCCATCGCCTGGTAGTCCGTGTCTTTAAAATAATATGAAATAAATCTAGATGGGCACATGGGCAGTGGTAGAGATGTGGCCACATCTTTAATTCCATAGCCATTGATATTCTTTTGAAAAGTGAAAATTATCTTCACAAAGGAGATCGGGCCCACCGGCATACCTGACACATGGTCGAAGCCCACCAGCCCGTGTGAATAAAATATGAAGAAATGAAATAGGGTGGGCATATGGGGAATGATTGGGATTAATTCCCACAATCAAATGGCTAGTATGAAGCTTCATTTCTACACATGTCACAAATGTTATTCATAAAAGGCGGCCATATCTAGGAAAATGAGATATTAACCCAGAAGAAAAAAGGCTAAGGATTTAAGTTGTTAAAATCAAGCCTCCATTCATTAATACCTAGAAGAAATAAGGTGATCGATGAACCTCAGATTAGGGGCCAGTAAAAAAAATGACCACAATGCCACAAGTGATAACTCAAATGAACGGGTACTGGGAAAAAGTTAAATTAAATTTTAAAATGACCAAGGTTTTTTTGATTCATAGGCCAATTTTGGGAAGTTTTATGAATATAAAACCTTTTCATAGTAATGATAATATGACCTAAAATATGAAACAAGGGTCCAAGCCAGACTTTTCATTATTTTTAGGATGGAACCAAATAAATTCCTTAGGGGTTCCATTTGTGGCCCTCTTGTTGGGGACACATGCCTCTTGTAGGCATAGTGAGATCCTAGAATCATTGGGTGAGTAGGCCAGGTGCCTTATCTATTGAACAATAAAGTCCCCTTTTGAATTTTCAAACCATAGTTGACAGCCCCAGGCCACCAAAATAGAAAAACTCATCTTTACCTCTGTATTTGCTTCAATAATACCAAAACAGGCTAAGTGTTTGCCTTTCTACAAACATTAGTGTCAACTTTCTCTTGAACAAGTGAGAACTTGGTCTCTGTTTGGCTTTTTTGTCACATGGAAACCAAATCCTGTAGACTAGATCATTGTCAAACTCTACATTTTCTGATTCTATAGAAAATGGTAGCATATAAGGATAATGATTAAGGCTATATGAAAACATAGTCTGGTCACATTCAATAACTTCCTCATAATAATTTTGCCTAGAGAAAACCTCCTTCCTTAGGGATAATGTGCAATTTTCTTGTGTGTTGAGAAAATAGTGCTCATACATTTGACACTCCTTCAACTGAATTGTACTATGGGTAAATTTACTGAAGCAACACAACTCAGTCAAATCATCAAATGCTTGAAGGTTCTAAAATTTATATTTACTAATATTTGAATCACTTTGAATGTCATCATTTTCATGATTAGCAAGATCAGAAAAAACACTTTTATGTGCACTATAAAATTCATGTGCATTATCATTTGGTAAACATGTTGTCCTATGTGTTAAAGACTTATTGTTATCCGAAATTCTTTCACTAGCACTTTAAAAAGCATCTTTGTTTTCATTCACATAAATGCTTCCCCCATTTGATGAAAACATTTCCATAATCATGCTATGAAGATATGGGGTATAAACAAAGAAATCCATTTCACATTTTCTAGCATAAGATCCACTATTGTTTACATCAATTTGTTGTAATATACATAGACCAAAATTTTATGTAGCATCAACACATTCTAGAATTTTTTTGTTAGATAAATCAGCAATCTTTTTGATATTATCAACTGGTAATATTGTTGATCCAAGATCCATGTGATTGTCATGATGTATATTTCGATCATTCAATAACAAAACCCTTTTTCATCCATGATTACATCATCATCCATTGAATTAATATGCTCCAGTGATAACAAACCTGAGATATACTCCAAGTATTCATCATGTGAAACTTGTTCATTTACTTGTCAACAAGTGACTTCATCATCATTTACATCAATGCATCCTTCATGTGAAGAAAAAACCTCTTGCTCCTCCTCATAGGAGCATTCATGAATTTTAGAGAACTAATTAGGGTCTCCACTCTCATCATGATCCTCATCACAAGAAAATCCATCACTACATAGACTAGGATCAAAAATTTCAAAGTCAATGCTTAAATTTTTATCTTCAATATCTTGATCACTAACTTGTGATGAAAATTTGACAACACTTGCAAGTGTATCTTTATTTCAATCATTGGTATAAAAATATTCATATACTCTTCTTGTGGGCTGATCACAGTCACTATCCCCAGCCATACAACATGGATCTTCATTTTCTAATTTACTCTTTTCATTTTTGTGTATCATATTCTGAATTTCCTCAATCAAACAGCTTCTACCTTTATTTTCAGACATCATATTTTGTGCAAGGTTACATCCAGCTCCTTCTATATCTTTTATCCATTCAAGTACTTCATCAAAACTATGAGGTTTCAATTCTTTTAGCAAGGTACTCAACCCTGGCTCAAATATTTCACAAAATAAATCAATGCATGTTGAATCCTCAAGTCTGAAATATTTGTGAATTTCTAACAAGGCATCCAAAAATCTTGAGAACAAATTATATTATGATTCTCCCTTATGCCTTTTCATGTTAGACCATTCTTGAAAAAATGATATCTAATCAACTTTGCTCAATTTTTTTTGATGTTCAACTTGGAGCTCACTATGATTTGTGTGTCGTAGTGATTGACAAATCAAAACAACAAAAATATCATCATCTTGGAAATCATTTCTATTTTCTGGTGCATGAATTCTATTTGCTTGAGGTGTGCTAGGATAACTAAAACTAGTAGCCATGTATCCTTTCATCATTGAATATTTCATATTGTTATCAATATCCATGGCAAGTTGATATTCCTAATGTAATGTTGTAGGCTCTTTATATCGTAGAAAATAACCCATTCCTTCATCAAATGCATCAAAATATACAATCAAACATACTGCATCATTTGGTCTTATGCTTTTAGGAATGCCACTTAATGTTTTTGAAAATTTGAGATTGAAGGTTGGGACCAACTCATCTTCTTCTTTTTGGATGTTATTAAATCTTTTTCTCATTGAATGTGGATTAATTCTTTCTCCAAAATATTCTATGAATGCTGCCATGAACTCATTCCATAAAGAGATAAAACACACAGGTACATATGAAAACTAATCTCTAGAATCTTTCTTTAGAGATTGAACAAAGAACTTCATGACAATATATTCATGATTTATCTCATAATCTCCCATCAAATTAGAAAATTATTGCAGATGTTGAGATGCTAATTCTAACCTTTTCCCTTTTAACTTTGGAAAATGTTCCCTAACTTCATTAGGAATAGGGTTTGGGAAACCTTGAATACCATTAAAATTCAATGCTCTATATATTTCCACAGAGAAACCATTTTGATGACATGATAGGGGTTGCATATTCTTCATATTTTCATGATGCACCCCATAGGGATGTATAAGTGAGTGATACATTTTCGTACACCCCTTTACAAACTTTGAACATCAATTCTATAGTTGCTCACTGCCCTGTTTCTTGCTTTTATCACTACCTTAAATTACAATGCATAACTCAAATAATTTTATATGTAAGATCTTTCTAATGATAAATTTCTCAAAATATACATGCTTCTTATTTTAGATATTAAAAATTCTAATTTTAGAATTATGTAGAACAATCTCCACTATTCCCTTTCTTAGTGCTTCAATTCACTTAATTGGGAACATATCATTAATTTTATATCTCTTAAAAAATAGCACCCATATAGATCTATTTCCTTTTTCAAATCAAAATAGGGGAAAATACCTGGATATATTAGCATGTATCAAACTTTATCAGGTTTTTTGCGTAGAGTAGAGAACCAAACTTCAACAATATGAAGTATTTTTCATCAGTTGATTTTCACTTTAAGTTCCTTCTTGAACAATTTCCACTGGTACATATTTCTTTAGAGTCGCCACTCACTCTTAATGAGAACTTTTGATTCAAAACATCCTAGACCCTATTGAGGCAAGATGATCTATCATAGTTATTTCTTTAAATAAGTTCCCTAGCAGAGTGGCCATTTTTGTTGGTTATTTTTTTAGAACCAAACTTATTCTTACCTCAAACCTATGAAATTTCCAAGGACAATTATTAGTAAGGGCGAGGATTGGCCAACACATAAGTAAAGTTTTTTGGGTCTTCACTTCTTCACTTTAGGATCTGTGAAACCTTGGAGGGTGATCCCAAATAATTGTGTTCATAGATATTGGTGTATATTGAGTATCAAACACAAAAAAAATGATTCTCCTTTAATGTTTTGGAGGCATCATACCTTGAATATTTGGTTGATCTTCACAGTAGTGACCAATCTTAAACAATAAAAGATATAATTCCTTTAGCATTCCCACACACCCATATAGAATTCCATAAGTGATTTGATTATATTTTATGATCAACACTCGAGTTGGTCACCACAATTGGAGTACGAATACTATGATGAAATAGTGCTATATTATGGGAAACAACATCAAACCATAAACCTATATGATTAGATAACAATGTTGTATTTTAGAAAAAATACCGACAACCTTGAAAATACTGCATTACAGTAGCCCCACCAGTTATTTCCATAATTAACTTCTTACTAGCATCCTCACACAAGATTTATATCAAACCTAATATTACATTCAAGAATTTACATACATTCATTGAATGGATAAGAAAGAGTAAAATCAGACATCTATTAAAATTCAATAGAGATGAATAAGATAACCATCTAATATATTATTCATAGCTTGTATAATTTGTACACAGGAGAGAAATATACAAAAAATTAGTATCATTTTGCTATCTGTAGTGTTATCAAAACCATACATATATCAGTTGACCTTCTCCTAGAACATATTATTTGAAAAACCTAGTATCTATTTTCCTTTTGTATATATCCCTTTTTTCATAATGAACTCCCTACCCACCTCCTGACAATTCTGTCTCATTTGTAACTAGCCTTAGAATCCCTTTTATAAGACAAGGGAGCAACAAGAACCAAACTAAATTACACTTACATTTCACTTTTCAGTTTCATTTCAAAATGAATTTCAACAGGAAGTGACAAAAAATTCCCCTATTAATTTCTAAACCATCATTTGTATATCAAGTGAGAAAAAAAATAGAGCTCAAAAAACCATTAAACAGAGCAGTCCCTCCATTCTTCAAAAAGTGTCACTGTCACATAACCAAAACATATAAATTCATTCCAACCTGAGAAACGTCACCATTAGCACAAAGAGCTTAAATAAACTAAGACCCATCTCATAGCATACCAAGTAGAGAAAGAAAATTAACACAAAGGACCCAAAAAATTTTGAGCATCAACTAGGAAATGAAACATGATGCTACTTTTCCTTGTCAACAACAAAGTAGGTGTTCCCACTCGGTTTTGTTATTGTCAATGGATTAGTCATCACTACCTCATCCTTAGAGTCAACCTAGTCCTTCATTGCCTTGAGATGTTGATGGTAACCAAAATCTATCTCATTTCCATTGTCAGAGGAATCATTCGAGACCTCAATGGGAGAATGTTGATGTCCCATGTAAGCTTGGTGATACCTATTCCTTCTTGCAGTTTCCCTTTCTTGCCTCTCAACTTTCTTCTCCTTACCTTTGGGTAACTCCTCCAAGACAACTCAACTGCTTAGATGATAGGAACGTTTCAAAACACCTCGTGTTGAGTTTTGGAACCTCTCATTTTCTTCTCTAGTGTCACAAGTATCTCTGGCATACCCTACTCACCTTGGGGAGATATGTCCTAAAATTAAAGAGGATTAAGCCTCTTAGACTGGTGGACTAGGCTGATGTTCACACTTAACTTTATCATTTCCTTACTTAGCCTCTTACATAATTCTCTTGGAGCAAAGATACCAGCTTACTCAAAAATAACAAGCTCAAAATCATGCCTTCTTCCAGGATCCTAATTCTCACACTTAGATGGTGAGAATAATCAAGTAGGTGATCTTCAATAAATAGATAAATTTATTTACTTCTACACTAATTCTCCAGGAAATCTTGTCCGAGAGTATTGGAAATCAATTAATTTGGTTTTGAATTTCAACCGTTGATCATATTTTGAAGCAAATCAATGGTTAGATGATCTAGATTTTAATGATGAAAAAATTAAATGCATTCCCTTGATACTTGTCCCAAATAAAGAAACTTGAGTAAGATAAGCATTCACTTAACTTTCATGTTAACCATAAGCTTAATTTCTTAACCAAACCTATAGTGTCACATTTACCCATTTCCCATAGAAATTAACTCACTTGTAATTCATCATAGCAAGATAGTGGGGAATGATCATGATTTATCTTCAGAATATCAACATGTACCCTGCCTTACTTCAATTTTACCTTCCCATGTGTACTAGCTTATAACAAATTTGACGGCGATAAATTTTTTTACCAATTTCACATGCATGCTCAAGAATTAGTTCTGATTTAGTGTCATTTTTATCTTGGAACGTTCTCGATCAATATATCCAGCAATATCCATGTTTACTAGGAACTTTCTAAATTCTTAGAAAAATTCCACGTGACACTTTCCCTCGTGCCCATTAGAAGATATGGAATACAGTAAAAAAAATGCATGGGATGGCGGGGCGTATTCAAGCCTTGTAGGTCCCACAAAATGATAGGTGTCACACCACCCACTAACCCATGTGACCATGCTTTCGTACTACTATAGATAAATGGCATCATGGGGAACAACCTTGATGAGAACATGTGTTATGAAATTTAACATTTATCATGCCTCAAAAAACATCCATTGCCCTGTGGAGATTCAAGTCCCACTATCAAGCAATACCACATGGCCATCACCGGCTAGCCCATGTCTTTAAAATAATATGACATAAATCAATACGAGTGCATGAGGAGTGGTAGATATGTGGCCATGTCTTCAATTCCATAAATGTTGATCTTGTTTTGAAAAGCGCTAGTCATCTTCATGAAGGAGACTCAGACCACCACCATACTAGACATGTGGTCGAAGCTGTTGGAAAATGTGCCTCAATTTATTGGCTTGGACCTCTAAGAGAGGCTTGATGAATTTATGCCCTTATCACTTTACCATGGTGTTCTCATTTGGTTGGCTTGACCCTTTGTTTGTTGAGACTTAGTCTGATCAGCGAGACTCTAAGGGTTGTCACAGCGATGGGCCGACGAGAATGGAGTTGGCGGAATGTTGGTTGGCATCGGTTTCATCGGTGGATCGATCGCTCATCGATGGGAGGCAATGTTGTGCCTCACTAATGTGCCAATGATTTGCATCAATGACTATGATTGAATTCATCTAACGATCCTAGCCATGTTCCATGACATCCTAAAGCAGGTACAACCGAAATTTTTTTTGTTGAGTGAAATTGCTTCAGCGCTCGACATGTGGCAGCTTGATAAAGTGGCGAGCGCAACGAAAAGGAGGTGGCCCTCAAGCTTCTTTATGTGAAGGTTTTTCTAGCCATGGACTCTTGTCTACACCTCAGCAGTCCCCTGGGAAATCTAGCAGATGTTGCTAGAGATTATCCGAAGGAGCTCTAATGGCTTCCACGTAATCCCGTCAAAGAGCACGAATGGTGGACAAACAGAAGCCTCAGAAGCAAATTATGGGCGGGCTCATGGGAATCTTGGAGATTCCTTCTTGGATGCCCTGAAACCTCCTGACCGACAGACATGTGGCTTGTGGGACCCAATAAAGCTGGTGGTCGGTGTTTGGCATTAGCAGATCATTGTCAGCTTGGAATGCAATTAAATGGTTAGCGATAGTGATGGGATTTCAAACTACAGGGATAGTTGACCGATCACTCCTCGGTCTAGTAGCAAAATGAATAGCAGTGTGAGATGTGGTGATTTTTTTATTGGTTTTTTTTGCATCATTATTGCAAAAACAACATTTATTGCCGGAAGTTGGATTGGTGAAAAGTGATATATTTTGTAATCAAAATGAGACCGGATTTTAGCGGTTGGTAGAGCTCGGTTTTGGTAATTTTTGTGCATAAAATTTATTGTTGGAGTGGCTCAATGTAGGATTGCAGGTGGATCCGATTTGAGATCGATTTGGCATGTTGGTGATGGATGAAAATTAATGCACCCTAATTGGTGGTTGGTGATGGACTTGTAATATTCAGTTGAGACTAGAAGTTGTATGATCTGAAAATCTGAATTAGTATTCGTTGTATGCTGAAATAGCATTGTAACAGTGAGTGCATGAAAAATCGACTACTGCTGTGAGATAATTATCAAAGAGTGAGGACTGTAACTTTGTATGTAATTTTTTCTAGCTGTAATAAAAGTATCTTTCTCTTGGTGTGGTGGGCTTTTTCCCGAAAGGGTTTTCCCATGTAAATCTGGTGTTATCTCTGTGTTTGATTTTTTGGTTTCCTATTATGCATTTTTTGTTCATCTTAGAAGTTAGAAAATTTTAAATTTTGGTTTTTTCACTTCTCCTCTATGGTCTTAGCATAGCGAAAGCCTATTCTAGACCTCTTCTTTTCTTTTCAAGTGGTATCAAAGCCTGGCCAGTTGTGTTATCATTGTTGGTAGGGCTGGTTTTCTATGCTAATACTATTCCAATGGGAGTCTTGCAAAGTTAGGACCAAGTTATGTCTAAGATGGTGAGTACATCAGGAAGAGTTGATATTGATAAATTCAATGGCAACAACTTTTATTCTTGGAAACTCAAAGTGGAAGACCTATTAGTGGATAGAGACTTCTAGGTAGTAGTGTCTAGAACTATGCCACAAGGTATGAAGCAAGAAGAATGGGACCATGCAGATAGAAAAGTGAGAGGTTTGATAAGAATTTGTCTGGCCGATTCTATAATCTTGAACGCCCATGAGGATAAGACTATAGCTTTTTTGTGGAAGAATATTGGTGATATTTATCAGGGAAAGACTATGGTGAATAAGTTATTTTTGAGGAAGAAGTTTTACTCTTTGAAGATGGAAGAAGGTGCATCTGTTGCAGACCATCTAAACTCATTTAATATGAGTGTTTCTCAGTTGGCGTCTAAGGGTGTGAATATAGAGGAGGAGGATCACTACATGCTCCTATTATGTTCGTTACCTGACACTTGGGATCATCTAGTGATGGCTATTGGAAGTATGATTGCTACTTTCAAGATGGAAGACGTGGTTTATTTGTTGTTGTCTGAAGATATGTAGAGGAAGTCATCTGAGAAGGCCAAAGAGGCCCTTGTTTCTCGAGGAAGATCAAAGGAGAAAGGAAAGAAGAAGGACAAGAAGTCTAAATCCAAATTTGTAGGGAGATCAAAGTCTCTTGGTAAAAAATCCAAGGTGAAATGTTGGAACTGTGGGTAGTCTAGTCATATCCGAAAGGATTATAAGGAGAAGAAGAAGAGTAATGCTTCAGACAATGAATCTTCTCCAAGTGATGTAGATGCCTTGATTGTAGCCTTGGCAACTCAGGCATTAGATGATGTCTGACTGGTTGACTCAGGTGCATCCTTTCACATGACGTCTTATAGATATTGGCTCACTAAGTATGAGAAGTACGATGGTGGAAGGGTGTACCTGGAAATCGATTCAACTTTGTAGATTGTTGGTCATGGAAGATTCAAAATACAGTTCCATGACGGTAGAATCAAAGGGGTTGGCGGTTTGCTACACATGCCATGTTTGGCTTGTAACTTAATTTTTATCAGTAAACTTAATGATGTTGGTGCAGAAGTTTCTTTCTCAAATAAAGGATGTAAGATGGCTAGAGGTGTTATGGTGTTGGCTAAGGGTGTATGTACTGGCACTCTGTAAAATATGAATGCACGTCTTGTTCAATGTAACAACACCTTTGTGAAGTCAAGCAAAACTAAGCATGATGAGAAGGAGAAATACACTTCTCTAGATTCAAATGCGATGGAGGTGAAACTCCTAGTGGAGAAGACCATGCTGTGGCATCATAGACTCGATCACATAGGTGAGAAAGATTTAAAAACCTTGAAAACTAAAAATCTTGTTGAAGGGCTTGTAGAATGTAATTTTGAGTTCAATTTTTGTGAACACTAAATTTATGGAAAGCAAGAGTGTGTTTCTTTTTCCTCAAGTTCTCATAAATCTTCTAGTGTACTAGACTATGTTCATTCTGATGTGTTTGTTCTAGTGAATGTTCCTTCGCTATCAAAGTCTAGATATTATGTTTCTTTTATTGATGACTATTCGAGAAGGACATTTATATACTTTCTTAAGAGTAAATTAGAATTGTTCGGTCATTTTAAAGAGTTTAAAAACTTGGTAGAGAATTAGACTGGAAGGAAAATCAAATGTTTGAGGATGGATAATGGTGGTGAGTTTTTTTCTACAAATTTCGATAGATACTATAAAGACCATGGGATTAAAAGGCATAAAACTACACCTTATACTCCACAAAAAAATTGAGTTGCTGGAAGGTTGAACATGATACTGATGGAAAAGGTGAGGAATATGTTGAGCAGTGCTGGTCTGAAGCAGAATTTTTGGGTTGAGGTCGTAGCTACAACATGTTACCTGGTAAATCATTCTCCTCGCTTTGCTCTTGTTGATAAGAAACCTTTGGAAGCATGGTCTAGTAAGAATCCCTCTTTGAGACATGTTTATGTCTTTGGCTGTGAGGCATATGCATATGTGCCAAATGAGAAAAGATCCAATCTGGAGAATAAGGTTGTTAAATGTATCTTTATTGGCTATGGTGTTGGTGTGAAAGCATACAAGCTTTGGAACCCCATTATGTAGGAGTAATTTTCAAAAAAAAATGGGGGTGGGGGAGGCATGTGGCCCACCCCCACCGTACCCCTGTAATTTTCAGAGAGAATGAGAGAATGAATTGATATGAAATACAATGGGATCAATCCTTATAAAAAGGAGATCATGCAAACCCTAATAAAACCCTAATAAGATAACATTTAATAATTAATATAATTATTAAATGTCACTTTATGCAAACTAACATGAAATCTTAAGAAGGGAATAAAGGTAACTTAATCAACATAATTAAGTTAAAAGCTTTACTCTAACACATTATTGAGAAGGTTTTGTATAGAAGAAGTGTAATATTTTGTGATCTGAAACCTTCTACAGCTGATCCATAGCTAGAGACAGATCAATGAGAAAAGAAGAATGATGCAGTTGAGATTCCCCAAACTCTAGAAAAGGGAGAACTGCATGGTGTACCTGAACTAGAGCTCTAGCAACTATGAGAGTTTTGAAGATGAAAAACCACAACCTCAACTAGTGAGAAGGTCTACACATAAAAAAAACAACCTGATAGGTATGGCTTCTGCATTTTGGATTTGAACTATGCCTATGCTTTAATTACTAGCACTGAGGAGCCTAGGACTATTAAAGAGGTAATTAATATGCCCGATGCAAATTCTTGGTTGGAATCCATGAATGAAGAAATGGAATAATCGAAAAAGAATGAAACCTAGGATTTGGTACCTTTTCTTGAAGGAAGAAAGTTTATTGGTTGTAAATGGGTATTTAAGAATAAGACTAGTCTTGAGGGAAGTGTTGAGAAGTATAAAGCAAGGTTGGTTGCAAAGGGGTATTCCTAGGTAGAGGGTAATGATTATGGAGAAAATTTATCCCCTGTAGCTAAGATGACATTTATCATATTTTTGTTGTCACTTGCAACTACGTATGACTTGGAGATCAAACAGATGGATGTGAAAACAATGTTTGTTCATGGAGAGATGGAAGAAGAGATTTACATGTCCCAGCCTAAGCACTTCTCTGGAAAAGGTAAAGAAAAACTAGTATGGAAGTTAAAGAAATCTCTGTATGGTTTGAAGCAGTCGCCTAGAATGTGGTACCAGAAGTTTGACACTTTTGTGTTGTCTATGGGATTTGTGAGATCAAAATCTGACCATTGTGTGTATTATAAATTTGAAAATGATCGTGTGCTTATTATTACCCTGTACGTGGATGATATGTTGTTCATAGGAAATAGTAAGTCTATGGTTTCTGATCATAAATCTCAATTGTCTACAAAGTTCAAAATGAAATATTTGGGTGTGACAAGGTATATTTTGGGGATGGAGATAACCAGGGACAAAATAGGTAGAAAGATCTGGGTAAGTCAGAGTAAATATTTCAATACAGTTCTTCAAAGATTTGGTATGAATGATTGCAAGCAGCTAGGTGTTCCAGTTATGTAGGGAACAAAAATATCTGCTGAAGACTATCCAAAATTTTCTACTAAGATGGATGACACGACCAAGGTGCCTTATTCGAGTGTTGTCTGCAGTTTAATGTATGTGATGGTCTATAGAAGGCTAGACATTGCCCAAGCAGTGGGAGTACTCAGCCGATTTATGGAAAATACAGGAAGGATGCATTGGGATGTTGTAAAAAGAGTGTTTAGATATCTAAGAGGTACCTTAGAATTTTCTCTGTGTTACCATGGAAATTTGGTTGGATCACAGAGAACTCTCAGCATTCATGGATATGTGGACCCTGATTAGGCAGGGGACATTGACAACAAAATATCCACTAGTGGATATAATTTTATGTTAAATGGTGGTGCAATCAGCTGGATGAGCAAGCAACACGTTGTAATCACTTTGTCCACGATGGAGGAAGAATACATGGCAGCGACTCACACCTACAAAGAAGTTGTCTAGCTCAGCTATTTGTGCTCTGATATTGGTTTTGATGCAAGACATATCACTATTTGTTGCAATAGTCAAAGTGACATTTGTTTGGAAAAAAATCCAACTTTCCATGCAAGGATGAAGCATATCGATGTGCAGTATCACTTCGTCAGAGATATGGTGGAGGATGGAAAGGTTTCTTTAGAGAAGGTGGATACTCTGAAGAATGTTGTTGATGCATTGACAAAGCCAGTGAGCGAAGACAAGTTTAGGTTGTGTGCAGGTTTGATGGGCCTTGAGGCCTATAATCATCAATAAATTTGAAGTCTGGAGGAAGCCAATAAGTCTTTGTCAAGTGGGAGGTTGGAAAATGTGCCTCAATTTACTGGCTTGGACCTCTAAGAGAGGATTGATGAATTTATGCCCTTATCGCTTTGCCATGGTGTTCTCATTTGGTTAGCTTGACCCTTTGGTTGATGAGACTTAGTCTGATCGATGGGACTCTGAGGTTTGTCACAATGATGGGCTGATGGGCGTGGAGTTGGCAAAATATTGGTTGGCATCGGTTTCATCGGTGGATCGGTCTCTCATCGGCGAGAGGCAATGTTGTGCCTTAACGATGTGACGATGATTTGCATCAACAACTACAATTGGATTCATCCGATAGTGTTGGCCATGTTCTATGACATCCTAAAGTAGGTACAGCCGAAAAACCTTTTCGCCGAGCAAAATTCTTCAGCACTCAATGCACGATAGCTTGATAAAGCAGTGAGTTCAATGAAGAGGAGGTGGGCCCCAAGTTTCTTTATGCGAAGGGTTGTTTGGCCATGGACACTTGTCTACACCTTGGGAGTCCCCTGGGGAATCTAGTGGATGCTGCTAGAGATTCCTTGAAGGAGCTCCCCTGGCTCCCATGTAATCCCATCAGAGAGCATGAACGGTGGACACATGGAAGCCTTAAAAGCTCATTTCAAGCGGGCTCAAAGGAATCTTGGAGTTTCCCTCCTGGATTCCCTAGAATCTCCTGAGTGATGGACACATGGCTTGTGGGACCTGATAAAGCTGGCGGTGGGTGTTTGGAATTAGCGGATGATTGCCGGCCCAGAATACGATGAAATGGTTAGCAATAGTGAAGCAATTTTAGACCGTGGGGATAGTTGACCGATCACTTCTCAGTCAAGTAGCAAAAGGAATAGTAGTGCAACACATGGTGATTTTTTCATCAGTTGTTTTTGCACCATTGTTACAAAACAACATTTATTGTTGGAAGCTGGATTGGTGAAAAGTGATATATTTTGCAATCAAAATGAGACCAGATTTTGCTGGTTGGCAGAGCCCAATTTTTGTAATTTCTGTGCAACGAAATTATCGCAAGAGTGGCTCAATGTAGGATTGCAAGTGGATGCGATCTGAGATTGATTTGGCATGTCAGTGATGGATGACAATTAATGCACCCTAATTGGTGGTTGGTGATAGACTTGTATTAGTCAGTTGAGACTAGAAGTTGTATGATTTGAAAATCTGAGTTAGTATTAGTTGTATGCCAAAATAACATTGTAACAGTGAGTGCATGAAAAATCAACTGCTATTGTGAGATAAGTATCAGAGAGTGAGGACTCTAACTTCATATGTAATTTTTCCTTGATGTAATACAAAGTATCTTTCTCTTGGTGTGTTGGGTTTTTTCTTGAAAGGGTTTTCCCATGTAAATATGGTGTTATCTCTATGTTTTATTTTTGGGTTTCCCATTATGCTTTGTTTGTTCATCTTAGAAGTTAGAAAAGTTTAAAATTTGGATTTTGCACTTCTCCTCTATTGTCTTAGCATTGAGAAAGTGTATTTCACACCTCTACTTTTCTTTTTCAGAATCCCACCAACCCATGTGAATAAACTATGAAGAAATAAACCAAGGCAGGCATACAAGGAACAACTAGGATTAATTCCCATGATCAGATGACCAACATGAAGCTTCATTTCTGCACATGCCACAAAATTTAATCATAAAAGTGGTCCATCTCTAGGAAAACAAGATATTAACCCATAAAAACAAAGGCTAAGGATTTAAATTGTTAAAATCAAGTCTTTGATCATTAATACCAAGAATAACTAAGGTGTCCAATGAACCTAAGATTAGGGACTGATAAAAACAATGACCACAATGGCACAAGTGATAGCTCAAATGATCAAGTACTAAGAAAATAGGTCAATGCAATTTTAAAATGACCAGGGATTTTTCGATTCATAGGCCAATTTTGGGAAGTTTTATGAATATAAAACCCTATCATAGAGATGAGAATATGACCTAAAATCAAAAACAAGGGACCAAGCCATACTTTTCATGATTTTTAGGGTGGAACCAAAAAAATTACTTAGGGGCTCCATCAGGGTTTAGGGTTTAAGGCACAAGGTTGAGGGTTGAGGGATTAGGGCTTAAGTATAGGGTTGAGAGTTTATAATTGAGGGATAATGTTCAAGGTGGAGTGTGTAGGGTACATGTTTTAGGATATAGATTGAGGGAATAAAGCACAGGGTGAAGTGTTGAGAGTTTAGGTTTAGTGTTTAAGTATATATTTTAGGGACAATATTAATTGTTTAGGGTATAAGTGTGAGGGTATAGGGCATAGGGATTTGAGGGTTGATGTTGTAGGGTTTAGGGTTTAAGATATAGGGTTGAGGGATCAAGGCTTAAGTATTGGATTAAGGGGATATGGTATAGGTTGAGGGATTGGGGGTAAAAGGAATAGGATTAAGGGTTGAGGATATAAGATATAGGGATGAGGGATGAGGATGTAAGGTTTAAGGCTTAAGTTATAGGGTTGAGGGATTAGGGTTGAAGTATAGGGTTAAGGGTATAGGGTATTGGGTTGAGGGTATAGGGTATATGGTTTAGGGATTGAGGGTATAAGGCATAGGGTGAAGGGTTAAGGAATTGAGGATATAAGACAAAGGTTTGATGGTATAGGGTATAGGGATGGAGGTTGACGCTATAGGGTTTATGGTTTAAGGTATAGGGTTTAGGGTTGTGGGATTAGGTCTTAAGTATTGGGTTAAGGGTATAGGGTATAGTGGTTTGCGTTGAGAGTATTGAAGAGGGTAAAAGTGAATATGAATATGAAACATATAAAAATAGGGCTCACCAAAATGAATTAACAATATGATGAGTAATAATTTTGTCTAAGGGATATTTCATTCAATTTTGAAGGCCAAAATGTATAAATAACAATTAGAAATGACTCCTAATTGGTATAGAAACAATGAGGGGAGTTTTGAGAGGCTAAGAAAATGTGTAATTTTTTTGGGAAAGTGTTGTCTCAGGGCCCACTAAGGACTTATTCGCCTTTAGTGGAAAATGGGTCCCTTGTAGGGTTTCTATAAAGTGCTTTCTAATTTTTATTCCTCCTAGTCTACAATTCTAGATTCCAAATGTTCGCTACTTTAGGCCCATTGAGGACTCATTCACCTTTAGTGGCAAATGGGTCTTGTTGGAAAAACAAGGATAGACAACTAAGAGGGGGGCTGAATCAGTGTTATAGAATTTAAAGTTATTCAACCTTAATCAACCTTTAATCCCAAATCTAATACTTAATAGTGAAAGCATAAATCAACAACACATCAGAGACACATGAACACCAAGCTTTTCTACATCGAAACCTTGTTAGGGGAAAAACCACAATGGATGTTATTCCACAAGATTATACTCTATTAAAAGTATAATGAAAGATGAATAAGGAACGCACATGCATTCAAGCACATTGCCTAGAGATCACTACTCAAAGGGAAGGCTCACTGCCTTACATAAATCAATCAGATTGAATCCATTTGATCAAGTCGAATTGAGAAATTATCTTCTACAAAAGCTTGATTACAGTTTTAGTTAGGCACAAAAACACTTCTTCACACTTTGCTCAATATTATTCACACACTTCTCTGAAATAAAATGATCTAATATTTATTTGCACATTTCACATACATTCACCGAGCATACATCACACACACATTCTCCAAAATGAAGAAACAATCACTCTTATATATCTACTACATGAATTTACATCAACAACTCTGTCGACCACAAATAAAGAATAAATTACAACTATTGGCCCAATTCATGAACAAATCTCAATGCAATCTAATCTAAGTCAGTCACATAGTAATGGAGACCTAAATCAACATCCTTGAACATGCCAAACAATAAAATATTAATCCATAAGGATTCGTAACATGCTACCACCATCATATCAGCCAAGAACATAAAATATTTGATCACAAACACATCGATCAATGTGGATGCACCATAATGATAGACCATGCTCTAGAAACATCACTGAACATCATAGTATTATACACAATAGCTCAGTTTACCATAATTGCATTCTCTTCTTCAAGAAACAACCTACTACAATAAAAAAATAATTGAAGGAACACAAAACTTCATAAATTTCTTCAATCTTGATGCGCACCATTGAAAATTCTAGACAACATACTAGATAGTCTCAACAAAAAACCCTTTAATGTGTACCTTTTGACCATCAATGTACAAAACATTCCATGAATTTGACCTTCTCAGCTTCACAGACTGCTTGCAATTTATTTATTACAATTTCCTCAATATCCTCGACATATACAACCTTCAATCCATTACGACTAATAGTGTTGAAATCAATGACAACCAAAAATCAACAACATAACCTCAGTATCCAACAATCTCCCTCTTTGGCATTGATGGAAACACATGGTGTGAAAAAATACCATCAATACAACTAACTCTTCACACAAATACCATCAACACAATTAAATTTTCACACAATACTTTTATCCTCCTTTGTTCTACAGTTCCCCCCCTTAGATTATACAAGTTTTTACAAATTAGAATTCTCCCCCTTTGACATCAATAGAAAATTTACACAAGCTCTGAACCACATATCATCTGAATCATCTGATTGCTCCCCTTGAGTAGTATCCACCACAACATCAATCCAAAAACAATCTCACTGCAAGTGCACGAATTAATGCAAAGACTTGCATCTTAGTTTAGATTAGGAGGGGAAATCACCCCTAACTTTCCCTCTGACATACTCAAAAGTATCTTTAGGCAATGGTCTAGTAAATATATCTATAATTTATTCCTTAGTGGGAACATATTCCA